>JBBJLR010134136.1:0-17109 GCA_037577145.1 Brachypetersius gabonensis | reverse complement strand
CTCTCTCTCTCTCTCTCTCTCTCTCTCTCTCTCTCTCTCTCTCTCTCTCTCTCTCTCTCTCTCTCTCTCTCCAGGTGAAGAGAGGTACATCTGTTGGTACTGCTGGAGGATGTTCCGCTATCCGAACACTCTGAAAGCGCACGTGCACTTTCATTGCGCGCAGGCGCGCGGCCCGGAGACCCTCAACCGCTCACCCAAGTCCGGGGACACCCCTGGGGGCCCTGAGCCAGGTGCGCGTCCTGCGGCCTCCCCAGCCTTCCCCACCAAGGACGGCGCGCTGGACATGAGCGTGACCTCCAGCAGGCAGCACGTGACGCCCTCTTCAGTTTCATCTTCTTCATCTTCTTCATCTACATCATCCTCCTCCTCCGCCTCCTCGCTGCTGCTCCTGCACCACATGGGCTTCCAGCCTGGCGCGCGCTCGGCCTTCAGACCGGCGGGACTCTCCAAGCTCGTGCTCTCGGCTCGAGAGGAGGACAGCGAAGCGGACGTGAAGCCAAGGCCCACGCGCACCTTGCTGGAGCCCTCGCTCAAAGGTGGGCACCACGAGAGTGGGGGCGCGGTGGCTCGTGCCTTCCCGTTTCTGCCCCACTTAAACCACGACGAGCCGACTAGCACCTCCACGACGGTCATGACGTCTTCACCGCCGTCCGCCTTCAAGCACGTAGAGAGCCGCGTGCACCATCCTCCTCATCCTCACCCTCACCCTCATCCTCCTCACCCGCCGGTCTCACGGTACCCTCCACCTCCCCCTCCCCCAGCACCTTTCGAGCGCTTCTCCTCGTCTCTGGAGGGCGGGAAGTCTTATCCCGGGGGTCTCAGCGGGGGTGCTGATTGTGGCATGCCGCTCGTGCCATTCACCGTGTATGGAGGCGAGCTGCTGTACGGCTCGCCCTGCTACCCCCTCCGACTGCACCTGGGGGGGCTCCTCAGGTACCCGGATGCTGTGCCGTACCTGGCCAGCGCACCCTCGCTCGCGCCGGACATTGGGCAGCTCGCTGCGGCGGCTGCGGCCGCAGGTGGAGGGCTTGAGCGCGATCTCGTGGCCGTACACGCGCAACGTCGCTTGTCGGAGATGATGATGACGACGGCGACGGCCGACGATGACGTAATGAAGGGCCGCGAGACGTCCTTGCGAGCCTCCTCGTGCGCCCCGGGCAAGCCCAAGAAGGGCCATCTGTGCCTCTACTGCGGAAAATTATACTCGCGCAAATACGGCCTGAAGATTCACATGCGCACGCACACGGGCTACAAACCCCTTAAGTGTCGCGTGTGCTTCAGACCGTTTGGAGACCCCAGCAACCTCAACAAGCACATCCGGCTGCACGCGGAGGGCAACACTCCCTACAGGTGCGACCACTGCGGCAAAGTGCTCGTGAGACGGAGAGACTTGGAGAGACACGTGAAGTCCAGACATCCAGGGCAGCGGCCCAGCACAGCGAACGCGCCCGCTAGCATCAAGAAGGGCGAGGAAGAGGAGGAGGAAGAGATAGGAAGGAAAAGTGAAGAGGAGGAGGACAGTGACGTGGACGTGTGTTTCACTGATGAGCACAGTGATCAGGAGCCTGGCAAAAAATAACAACTAATAACATTTAATAGTAAATATTAAAATATGGGTTTGGACTGAGTAAATTATAAATGTACATATTATTTTTTGTTGTTTGTGAAACATTTCCTCCAGTAAGGACTGAAAAAAAATTGACAACAAAAAACAAACTGAAAAATGTTTCATTTTATACAAGGTCTCAAATAAGGTACCACCCTAAGCCTAATTTTTGAGTTGCACTTTATGCCTACCCTCTATCCTTGATATAAAATAGAGGCCAAAAAGTTATGTAAAAAGAAGTATGCGTTTCTCTTGGAATTATTTTTTTTTATTAGCATTTTTGTTAATTTTATGATTATACAATCTTTTCTTTTTTGACTGCCTCCATCTTTTATTTGTTCTTCATTCATGTCTTGTGTTTTTGAATCCTTCTTGGCACTGTCTGTCGGGGGTTTTTTTGCACTTTCCCCTCCCTCTCCCAAAAAACATTTTGCAAAAACAACCTGTGGGTACAATAAAGAAGAAAAGTTTTCTGTTGGGTGTTTTTAAAGAAGTGTTGGTGTGATTACCCCGCCCCTTAAGATTATGTAAAAATTGTAATTATGGTATAATTAACTGTTGCAGGTGTGGTTTGTAATGGTTGTTAAAATTGATATTGTAAAATGACATATTTTCTTCCACAATCAGATTCCTTTGATGGTCAGTTTTTAAATAAATGACAAAAGAAAGAAAAAATGGCTGTAACAGGCTTATTAAGCAGTATTTTATACATGAACAAAATCTATAAAATGCAAAATTAGACATGAGAAATATAGCAATTCAATTCATAACTTAAAAACTGGAGAAACATTTATGAAGACGGCATAAAAACAGGAAACGGAACCTCAGATCTGAAATAAAATTATATGAAAATACGTTTTATAGTTCATTATGTAATCAAGAGAAATAAAAATGTACATTTCTATTCTATTTTCTGTATAGGTCAATATCATGGATCTATGAACCAGCTAATCATTTTGCAATTATTGTAATTATTACAGATTTCCTCTGAATTGTGTAGTATTCATCTATAGAGATTACTGGCTTTTATCTGAAGAGCATCTCCCATTTCAGGGCCAGCATGAGCAAATGGGGCTTTTAGTAGAAACTGCTCATTGAATTTAAATACACCATACATTTTTATATGGAACAAATTCCTTAAAACATCCATTAAAACCATTAAAACGTTTTTCAGCGGTTATGGTGGCACTCTGAACCCTCGTCCAAAAGCAAAAATGTTTACACCAAACCATACGCTACAACTGAATTCCCTTTTTCAGGGAGAATGACAGAGAACATTGAAGGGCAGTTGTAGAAATTTTAACACTTGCTGGTTTCAGTTTTTTACTGTATCACATGGGGTCTTGAACCAGTGACCTTGTGGTTATGGGTGTGAAGCACTGCTGCTCATTCACACTGAGGCTTCCAGGAGACATTTATTTCCTCCAGTTGTGGTCTATCAGCACAGTTCGTCCAACTTCAACAGTCTAAAGACATCTATAAGGGGGCTTAATGCCTTTTCTCTTTTTCCAGGTTGCAAGCAACAAACGAATAAAACCTCTTTCCAGAAATTTCCTTCCAGCAGATTAGAACAATGTAAGAAAAAGATGTGAAAATCTACAAATATATACTTGTTGTCTTGTGCTGACCCTCTTTGTAGAGCTGCCCACCATCAGGTCAAAACGTGTTTGAGGCAGCTCAGCATGTTGTACAGTAATTGGTCATAATTGGCCTTGGTGGATATGTGTCATACTGTCTGTCGGAAACATTCTCCAAAGCTGATCTGGATGTCTGGCAGTTGGCAGTGTTAGGCATGACCAACCGCTAAGGAACTTATTTTGTTCACCATGACAGGTTTTTATATAAGGCGCTACAGAAGCTCAACTCAAAAATATGACTTTATAATGTATTTTAATGTGTTGTCCAAGATTTGCTACATTTTAAAAGCAAACACAACTATGATGTATGTTTAAGTGATTTCCCAATCTCCCTTTTAAATAATATAAAGCCATAAAAATAAAACCTTAGCCATAGAAACGATCTGACTGATAGGACTACACACTGGAAACAAAACTGGTTCAAGGACAAAGTCTTGTGGGAAACACAGTTTACAGTTGACAATGGCATTGATTGAATTATAAAAAAGAAATATTTTTAGAAATGATATCATATTGTATATTATAGCCGTTAAAGGTAGACAGGGCCAAAGAGAAAAAGATCAACATTTAGGAGGACATTCTTAAACAAATAAGGAACAAAAATCTTTAAAGGCTTTCAAGTCAGTGTATAATCATGTGCACCAGAATATCCAAGATCATTGCACCTTATAAGCCTACGATCAGGGATTTGTGGAGTGTTTTGACATCTTCTTCTCCTTCTCTCCTGTTCTCGACCCCCCTCCCCCACTCTTTACCCCCAAAGTAGAAGTGTCACTGATGTCTTCACATCCTGGCACAAATGTGGAAGTGTCTCTTCAACCACTCTGCTGCTACCAGTCCCTGCCTGCATGCTGTCAGAATGATAATAACAACTCTTTGTTTATGCAGCACTTATACACCACATCCACAGAGGAATAAAAACAAGGAAAATGGATGAGAATACATAACCTGAACTTCTTCACCCGTGAAACATCATAATCAATAAAACGTAATATAAAATAGTAATAAATAAAACTTGATTAAAAATAGTGCTGAAAATCAGTAAATATTTCATTTAAATAAAACAGAAGGATGGTCAAGTCAAGTTTCAAGTTAAAGTTATTTATATGATCCATTATCACACCCAAAGGCAATTAAATGTGCCTTACAGGAATAGTGTAAAAACATGAATACAAACTGGTAAAAAGTGAAAAAAACACAAAATGCAATATTGCATAGAATATCAATATTAAGAGAAGATTAAAATTGCAACAAAAGTGTGGACATTTAAGAGAAGGGAGGAGTTTTTAACCAGCTTTTAAAAGCTACAGTTTGGGCAGATTTTATATTGAGGGGCAGTTGGTTGGACAGCATAGAGGACAAACACCATTTCACCGTGTTTAGTGACTTGAGTGACTACACAATGAGTAATGCTTTGAAACCAATCCTGTATCAAACTAGGAGCCAGTTCAAGTCCCTGACAATCGGAGTGACATGCTCCCTTTTCTTGGTTCTGATTAGAACTCTGGCAGCAGGATTTTGAATTGGCTGAAGCTGTCTAATGGACTTTGTGGAAAACAAAGATGAGAAGAGAAACATTTGAAAGCACTACAAGTCACAGAACTCTGTTCTAAGGTGTGTGTAAAACAAAAAGGATTGCGTGTCATCCACCACAGAACTAAAACATTTGTTTTTATCAATAAGTGTTGGCTAGTCTTTCTCAAATTCTGAGCACACTTATGTGTTATTAGTCATTCTGTGCATATAAGTCTCTTGTTGTCTTCAAGTGTGGCTATGCTGGGGGCATACAGGTGTATCCAGGTGTTTGTTTATGAATGTGTGTGTTTGTGTGTATTGGGTTTTTTTCCATAGTAGTTTTAGGGGTGTCTTATTTCAATAGTTGCCTTGGATAACACCACTCTGGATTCGGGCCAAGGACCATACACCCCCACCACTCCAGCCACCCCACCCCTCCCACCAGCGTTTAATCAATTAGTGCCATTCATTAGCTGGGGCACCAGAAAAGGGATTGATTGAGAGACTTTGAGCTTTTCACACAGATTCAGGCAAAACTTTCACCCACCCACGAGCAATTTATTAACACTAGCATAGCTTCACACAGGCAGGCTTTTGACTTCATCTGAAAGCCTGAAACGGTTCATATCTGTGTTTGAAGCAAAACCACTGAGACTGACCTTTAAAGAGACCGGATGATCCTGAGGCCAGGACCAGGAGATGCACTGGATGATTTTTGGTAGCCACCATTTTTACTGTGAATATGATACAGAGCCCCAGATGGGCAAATTTATTTAAATGGTCAATCCACTGTAACAATGTGCGTCAGTCCAATGTTGCCATCATGATTGATCTTCAGAAAATGAACTGCATTGAGTTTTCAAACTTTTTGCATAATTAACACATATGACATAGCACAAATGCTCTGCGAGGTTAAATAAAAAAAAATAACATTTATTATCTCATTATAGTGGCAAAGGTAATTTAAGGAAGGAAAACTAGTGAACCAGTGAAAGGGTCACAAGCACCTGAGGCTCACTGATGCACTTAGGAAGTGAAGGCTAGACAGTCTGGTCTCATTCAGCAAGATAATGAGCTCTGCCACACAGCAAAAGCTGTTTGAGGAACATGATACAGAGTTCAAGGTGTTCGCAGACCTCAGAGCGACTGAACATCTCCGAACAAACTAACACACCTATAGTGGTCTTGTGAAGTCCATGCCTCAACAGGTCAGAGGAACAGAGAAACCCTCACAATATTAGTCAGATAGTTTTAGTGTTATGGCCGATCAGCGTATGAAGCCAGTAGGCAAACAGATGAAGTAGAATGCAAAACGAAAGAGGACTTACCACATGGCGATCACAAGGTCAAGATGGAGGTTAAAAGAAGAAGTGCTCGCAGTCAGGCTCCTTTCTTCCATCTCTCTGCCTCAGAGACCTTCTGCTCAACAGGAACTGTGACGGTCAGGAGCTAATATGTGACACTGGAGAGCATGAACACTGACATGCTTACACAACTAAGCTTGTTGGGCTTATGAAAAAGCTCTGGTGAAAAAGGTCTTGGAGCTAGAATGCATTATGCTTGCTTCTGTAAATCCACCATTCTTGCTGCACTGAACAGGTCTGACACAACTGAGAGAAAATGTTGACCTTTGTGCAAAGACCAGTGTTCCTCTGGAGACATAAAACATTGTACTTGCTTTTGTGTAAAAAAAAAACAATGTGATAAATCATTGTAATGAAAGCATGATGTAATTTTGTACAATTTCAAAATGAAGATGAAGTAATTAAGATCACTCAGTCTTCCCTCCAACATAGTCATGTCCATGTGCACCCGCTAAAAGGACCCACTTGATCACACAGTATTACCAACACTGGGAGCATGATCCTGGACAGGTGCTGATATTGCACAGCTCAACTTGCTTGGAGGACAAGACTAACTGCCAATGCCAGCTAACAGATACACATACTTGCTGGCATTGCATCTGGGGATGGGGTAGAAGACCTATTTCAACAAACAGAGAAGGCTTATCGTGCACTCCTATCATTCATGGTCAATAATGCCTGGTGTCTCATTTCTTTTTGTAGGTAAGGAACATTTTTCAATGATTTGAACCTGATGAAAGGAAATAATCAAATCTGATTTATTTCTCCATTTAGTGTAGATAGATATATCTAAACAAAGATTGTGAATGAATCATTTCTTTGGTTTAAAGTGAGGGCAATTTTGTGAAGTAAATTTTCTAGATATCTGATCGTGGATAAAATCAACAGTGGCTTTAAATCCGATGGTAGACAGTGGTGGTTCTATCAGAGATGGGGACTCGAGTCTGAGAGTCGGACTCGAGTCGCACAAAGAAAGACTTGTGACTTGACTGCAGACTTGCCCTCAGTGACTTGAGACTTGACTCGGACTCGGGTGCTGCGACTCGTGAGTCACAACTCGTAAACCATGTTCATTTCATGGAATTATTTATTTATATCTTGCACTCTTTTCAAGGGCCCGAGGGGTCACCGAGCCCAATCTAACTGTGGAGTTTCACATTTAGAGTGGAGATATATTTTTTTATATTTAATATTTAGATTTAAGATCATTTAAGGCAAATCCTCAATGTTGGTGAGGGCATTTCAAAGCACACAGCCCCGCCCCCTGCTTAGCAACAGCCAATAATAATCATGGGGCGTGGTCAATTAGCATATCTTCTTAAGGTTCTGCGCTCAACATTTACAGCTCAACAATCCCACATTTAGAGTCACCGTTTGTAAACGTTACCACTCAAAGACTTGAGACTTGACTTGGACTTGTTAAAAATGACTTGTGAACATCTCTGGGTTCTATGCCAGGACTCTGCGCCAAAGGAGTCTCTCCGGAAATGCAACTAAACATGTTAACATATCTGTTAAAATCTTAAATGTCTTGCAAGCGTCTGTGTTTAAGAAGAGCTAAATGTACCCATATGCAGTGCCTTTAGAGGGCACTCTTTTGTAGATCGATTCGTGTTTTGTTAATTACAGTTGAACCTGAAGACCTGGCACTAATAGTCCAGTTATAGTTTACCTGGTAGTAGAAGTCAGTAGGTTTGAGTGTTATTTGGACACTGCTGTTGTGCCCCTGATCCATGTAAAAGAGAAAATATTCCATTTTTCAGATCCGAACAGTAGCAGCCTGATCAAGTGTCAGTGCTGGAGCACCAGGCCAACACTGGACACCAAGGCCAAGCAATAGTTTGCTTCAAAAAGTGCTAATGGAGCCAGATCACTCATCCTCATTGACTGGCAATGGCGGCCGCAAGATGCAGCCTCAGAATTATGATTTTAAAGTAAATTAGCAAAATTATTGTGTTTTTATTTATTCAAGCAAATTACACACCTCTGCTGCAAATGAATACTTTGTTCAGAGCACTTACAATCATATTTAAACGTCTGAATAGCCCCACTCTGATGAAATAAGAGCTACAGGGAAAAAACTTAAATCTGGCATTTTCTACCATCTTCCCTTTTCAAATAATTTGCATAGTTTTTGCATATTTAAGTTTTTTCATAATATGTAATTCAGTTGATGAACAGAAACTGTGTGTTAAATTGTGCAGAAATGTGTTCTTTGCAGATGATGTGTATTTATATATAAGTAAAATATGAACAAAAGTCACCAGGGCAGTTAAAACTTTGTTCACAGCTACATCACTCATGAGAAATTCTGAAAAATTAATACAAAATATTTTTTATATAGTTTGAACCAGATGAGCTGTCTATTCTGAATTATTATATAACAAAATTGAATATGTTGAGTAAAAAAACACATTCTTGAGATTCTTATCTGGGATCCAGTAGTGATGTCTTATTTGTCTTATTCGTTCACACCTTCCAAATAGGGTGTTGATGTGGAGTTGACATTTTATCTGTAAACACTGGTTTTTCTTTCAAAGTGTGATTGCTGGAGAAATGTTTACATGTGTATTTACTTCAGTGCATCCGGAAAGTATTCAAAGCGCATCACTTTTTCCACATTTTGTTATGTTACAGCCGTATTTCAAAATGGATTAATTCAGCAAAGCAGCAACGTACAGAGACATCCTGGAAGAAAACCTGCTCCAGAGCGCTTTTACCAAACTCCAGGTGGGCTGCCATTCCGTTTGGCCGCTCTACCAATCCACCTGATTGGTGGATTGCTGCAGAGATGGTTGTCCTTCTGGGAGGTTCTCCTCTCTCCACAGAGGACCTCTGGAGCTCTGACAGAGTGACCATCAGGTTCTTGGTCACCTCCCTGACTACGGCCCTTCTCCCCCCGATCGCTCGGGTTAGATGGCCGGCCAGCTCTAGGAAAAGTCCTGGTGGTTTCAAATTTCTTCCACTTGATGGAGGACCCTGTGTTCAATGGGACCTTCAAAGTAGCAGAATTTTTTCTGTAACCTTCCCCAGATTTGTGCCTTGAGACAATCCTGCCTCGGAGGTCTACAGACAATGCCTTTGACTTCATGCTTGGTTTGTGCTCTGACATGAAATGTCACCTGTGGGCCCTTATATAGACAGGTGTGTGCCTTTCCAAATCGTGTCCAATCACCTGAATTTACCACAGGAGGATTCCAATTAAGCTGTAGAAACATCTCAAGGATGATCAGAGGAAACAGGAGGTACCTGAGCTCAATTTTGAGCTTCATCACAAAGGCTATGAATACTTATGTACATGTGCTTTCTCATTTTGTTTATTTTTAATAAATTTGCAAAAATCTCAATTAAACGCTTTTCACGTTGTCATTATGGGGTGTCATTTTATTCTGAGGAAAAAAAATGAATTTAATCCATTTTAGAATAAGGCTGTAATATAACAAAATGAGGAAAAAGTGATGCGCTGTGAATACTTTCCAGATGCGCTGTATCTGTAAAAGTGTGTTCAAATTTTAATCGTGCTGTAGACAGTTACACGAGCAAAACATACAAATAATATTTTCTATAAACTAAGTTTTGGACCGTTACTATTGGTCTCTTTGTTGTGAAACATTCACAAAATGAAAAGGGCTACCCTGTAAAAAAACCCCCACAGAAATAGATTTGTTTTGGCACATGGAAGTGAATGTGCAGTAAGTCTGCTTCACTTTGGCATCAGAAATACTCCCGTTTCTAAGGCAACCTCAGAATCAGCAGACATTGAAAGATAAACACTCATTTCTGAGGAAAGAACTACAATATGGCATCTGGATGCTACTGCAGCATAGAGATAAGAATTTTTGACTACCCCTCCCCTCCCCACACACACACACATTGTCTAATACTCATCCAGACTCTCGAGTTAGTCATCCACCTTAGTAAATTCTGAAAAAAATGCAGAATTACATGCAAACAAGATAAAAAAATTATCGTTAATTGAGACTAATTGAAAATGTCACAAATTAATTGAAAATGCCACAAAATGAAAACACCTTAGAACTTCAACTTTTTAAGACTGGAGTGTACAGATCGAGGAATCTGAGACCACCACTTAGATTGTTCTCTCTTTTGGACAATCCTCTTCTAGTACTTCATGGAGCACATGTGTTCTAACAGGGTTCCCAAGCCCTTTGATGGAAAAGCAAAGTAAAGTTGCACTTATAGTCACTCACCATAGCACACAATTTAAAATTGTGCTCTGTATTTAACCCATTCACTAAGTGAAGCCGTGGGCAACCAGCAGCACAGCGCCTGGGGGAACAGTGTTTGGGTACATTAGTCCTGGGTTTCAGACCCACAACCTTTCAATAGCAGGGGCACAACCCGATCTCACCGCTTTTCGTGCAGTCATCACGAAATACAATTTAATCAAAATACGTGCCGCAATCATGATTTAGGTCTTTTTTGATGCTAAGACAACACTTTACTGCATTATTTATTTTAATACACAGTGCATAACATCGGCAGTATCTGCGCTTACTGGTGACTGTTATGTGTAGGTTCAGTATTAGGTTTAGGGTTAGGGTTAAGGTTAAGGTTAAGTTTATGGTTAAGGTTACGGTTATGGTTAGGTTAAGGTAAGAAATCAAGTTATTTTTTCTCTCCTACTGTCTCTCGGTCACCACTTACCATCTAATACTGGCAATGTTATATATACCCCCGGTTCGCGAGGGTTACGCTCCAAGAGCACCCACTTATAGTGAAAAACTGTATTGTGTTGTGGTAAAAAAAAATGCCTAAACATGCCTATTTTCATAGTGTAAACCCTAAATATGCTCCCAAAACACTTTAATTTAATTTTAAACTCATTGACCTTAAATAAGATGTAAACATAAACCTGTATTACTAATGTACAGTCTACACTGAACTCAGTGCTAGAATGTAAATACCGATATTACAGCTGTATAGACTGTACTGCAATTCATGCACATGCGTTTTTTTTGGTAGGTGCTGTTGTTTTCATTGGCATAAGCAGATAAATACAGCAATAAATTCACTTAATTTACAGTACTAAAAATACCGGGCTTTACGAAGAACAAAACCTAAAACACTAGAGACCCTCCACCGGAAAATTCTGGGCAGCAGCCAATCAACACCAAGGAAAAATAAATAACGTGCTTGGATTGGCTGCTTTCAAACCTCTGAGTACAGTGGTATTTCACGATCCCAAGGCGCAATTTCTGTGTTTCGAGGATATTCAAAATTTGAGGATATCTGCTTTTTTGCAAATGTGTGGGTTCTGCAAAAAAATTATAACTTTGGTTCTCAGATCTGTGTGAGACTGAAATCGTGACAACTGATTCATGTATATGTAACAGGTAGTTTAGTGTCCTGTTTAGTGTCCATAGGATAGGTGGTGCTGTGTGATCCCTCCTCCATGACATCACTTCTAGGTGTAAGTGAGTGCCTAATTGAAACCCCAGTAGCAGGCAGCATTGACACAGCTCTCTCTCTTGGTGTCTGGGTTAACCCTTATCGGAAGGCTGCAGTAAGGTGTTGTAAATACAGGTGATATCACTTCTAGGTGTGACTGAGTGCCTAATAAAAACCCCAATAGCGTGCCTCTGTGACACAGCTCTCTCTCTTGGTGTCTGGGTTAACCCTTATCAGAAGGCTGCGGTCAGGTTTGTTGAACATGTTTATGATCTGAATCTTTGTAGAGAGTTAAAAAGACTCGTGAGGCAGTATCCTGATTAGACGTGCATACTGAAGCTATTCACTGTGAACAGGAGGGGCAACCTGATGAGCCTAGAGGTTTAATGCTATTCTGTCCCTTCATTTAGTGTTGCACAGCGTTTTGAGGGTGTCATACCAATTACTTCTGGTTGCACAGATTGCTGAGTTGAAAGAGATATTAAAAAGACAGCAAGAACAGCTCAATCAGTTGACCCAGAGTCTATTGGCATCCAGTTAAATTTAAACACCTGATACAGTTACGTTTAGGCTTTGTCAAAAGCCAAAGAGTGTAACGTTTGTGTTGATTTGCAAGATCAGACAGTTAGTGCCCCTCAACCTGCAGCCGTGTGCACTGTTACCCAGAATGCTGGAAATGAGTTCTCTCTGATGTGAAGAGCCAAACATCAGTTGGGGTCAATATAGGCTTATCTAAATCAGACCCAGCTACACAGATTCCTATCCTTAATTTGGTAGCACCTTGCCCCATTGTAACAGTTCGACTGGGGGGTGTGCCAGTTAAGTGTCTTTTAGACACTGGGTCTATGGTGACTACAATCACTGACGGCTTCTTTAGGCAACATTTCCAGGGTACCCTCATGCCAGTGTCTGCAGTTAAAGGGTGCCTATGGATTAAAAATTTCCTATGTGGGTTATATAGAGTTGGATGTAAAGGTACTGGATAAGATTGTGCCTCAGAGAGGTGTAGTGATTGTAAAAGAAACCCCAGGTCAAGGACCCCCCACTGATATTCCAGGAGTACTGGGTATGAATGTAATTAGGGAGTGCTATTTTCAGCTGTTCAATCAGCATGGGACTCAACTTTTTGAGCTTCCTATAGTTCCTATAGGACAACAGGCTTTACAGCATTGTCATCATGGCCACACTCATGTAGCACCTATTAAGATCGGGTATGCCGGGGTTTGTGGGGGGACGTCACGTGTATGTGCCTAGTGGTACGGTTAAGTGGGTTCTTGGCAACTCTGTGAGTCTGATGCTGTATGAGTGTGCGGTTGTCTCCCTGGCAATGGTCACTATCAAGGTAAGGCCCAGATTGTAAGTTTGCCCAAAGGGATTTTTACTATGCCTCAGTTGCTGTCACAGCCACACTTTCTTCTTAGAGTGCTCAGTCTAATTCAGCAAGGGAACAGAAAGTCTTTAGATTTGTCTGGGCTTTCAGGGTTGGACCAGGACAAAGTTAGCACTATGTTGTATGAGCAGGAGGAGGTGTTTGCTGTTTCAGACAGTGATCTTGGCTGTACGAGCTTACTTGATGATGTTCCAATTAGAAAAATGTATAGGTGCATACCCCCCTCTGACTATGACGATGTGAGGGCACGTATTCATCAATTGTTAGAGAGTGGCATAGTAATAGAAAGTTGCAGCCCCTATGCCTCTCCCATTGTCTTGGTAAGGAAGAAAGATGGTACCTTATGGCTCTGTATGGATTACAGATTGCTAAATGGTAAAACCAGAAAGGATGCTTTTCCTCTCCCATGTATTGAGGAGTCATTAGATGCCCTCACTGGAGCTCAGAGCAAGATAAGGAGCAAGATAAGGTGGTAGTGACGGAGCAAGATAAGGTGAAGACTGCTTTCTGTACACCCTTTGGCTTATTCGAATTCCAGAGGATGCCATTTGGCCTTTGTAATGCCCACCAGAACTACATCAAGCTGGGAGCTACGGAGCAACGGTGCGTGGCAGAATTGGCAGTGTTTGACGGTATTGACCAGGTGGAAGTAATCAGAATGCTGAAGCACTGTCCAGGCAACATCCATCTCTGGCTGAAGCGGAACCCATCCTTCCAGGAACTGCAGGGCCATACATGGTCAAGAGGGCTGACAGGGCAAGTAAGAAGGTTCAGTTTGCCGTTTCTGCTGTTCCAGAGTGTTCAACAGATCTGTTGGTAGTGTGCTGACCCCACTATAAGCGCTGGTCTTCCCTTTGTTCTATAAGAGTGATTCCCCAGTAGGTATGAGAAGCAGAGTCTCCCTCCTGCTGCCTTAGGGCTGTCATCAGTGGGAGCGCCTGGTTTTAAAAGAGGAAAGGCTACTTACCAGTGGCCTGATGGTAAGGGTGATTAAAGACTGGTGTCAAAGATGTAGCAGGTGCAGTGTAGCTAAAAATACGCAGCCACAGATTTGAGCACCCTTGGGACAACTGCTAGCTTCCAGGCCGAATTAAATTTTGGCACTTGATTTCTCTCTGCTAGAACTGGCAAGAGATGGCAGAGAGCAGCCTTTGGTAATGACTAAGGTCTTTAAGTTTACACAGGTCATTCCTGCTTGGGATCAGCAGGCCTACACAGTTGCAGAGATTCTGGTTAAGGAATGGTTCTACAAGTATGGAGTTCGAGTTCGACTGCACTCAGAACAAGGTCGGAGTTTTGAGAATGTCATAATTCAGCAGTTGTGTAACCTGTATGGAAAGACCAGAACCACCCCTACCACTTGCAAGGAAATGGCCAGTGCGAGCGCTTCAATAAAACCCTCCATGATGATGTTTAGCTACAACACCAAGCCACACCAGACAACAGGTCTCCATTTATGTTTATGTTTGGTCAAGAATGCCATCTTCCTGTTGACTTTCTGTTAGGTCGTGTAGAGGAACCAGGAGCTGGTGATGTCTGCAGCTGGGTGTGGGAACATCAGCAACGTCTTAAAGTGGCAGTTGAGGGTGCACAGGAATGAATGAAGATGGCTGTGGCTCAGCGGAAGGAGAGAGTGGACAGGAACATGCCAGTAGATGTGTTACCAGCTGTTTGTGTGTGTATTTTGATTATTTTGGTTTTTGTTGTGTTGATAATGTGTGTTTTATAAGAGGAATGTAATGTTTATTTGGTGTGTGCTCTTTGAGGGTATATGTGTGGCATAACTTATGCCGGGTTGTTCTCCTCCTTGGCTATGACTGCCTCTGAGGAACTTATGTTGTGATCTCACCAGTTCTCACGTAGTAATTTTAGAATTGTATTACTTGAATTGTATAATGATTATACAATGTTTATATGGACTGCTGTGACTGTGCTTTTAACTGGTGTATAATAAAAAGAATCTAATAAACTACCTTGAGAGGAATTGTCTCTGCCTAATTTATCAAGATGACTGCCAACAGCTCAATTAAGAAAAGCAATAATTGGGGCTATGGTTCTTTGGATTTTTGGTCTGTAATGTTAACTATCACCAGTAATAAGTTATACTTGCAACTTTGAGGTCAACAAAGACTAGCCAGCATGAATCTGTCTTTCAATCATCTAACATTGACCTGTGAGAGTGGTCTTTTGGAATTCTCAGCTTCAGCAATGGCAGAAAACAACACTGCCCTACAAATGATTAGAGTGCCATGTCTGAATTTCACCTTTTTCTCTTTTCACTTTCTATTTGTGTAATCCTGACTAATTTACTGCTGCCACCATTCTTGCTGTAGGTTTGCTTTGAAGAGTTTAGCCTGTTTTTACAGATCGTCCCTTCATCCAGTATGTTAGTACAATCATTCATGCCTTTCAGTAAATCATTCAGCTCACATGTGCTATTATTTGCTTAGGTGGGTGAAATAAAGTTTCAAAGTGTCTAATCTCTGAGCAGACAAATGAGCTGCTTTCAGAAGGAGGACACATAAAGGATGGCAAGGCTGCATTCATACATAAGCAATAGTTTAAAAAAGATGTCACATCTAGGCCTCCAAAGACAGCATATTTGCAAAGCCATTGGCAAAAAGACTCACAGAGGCCAAACAGAAAGGTAAAACATAAAAGAAGTATAGATATACCAAGGAGAGGAAGCAGAAAGGCTAAAATCCTGCAGTGATCCACAAATGTCACCTTTAAATGCTTTCATCTTCACTAAATTAATTTCTCAGCTTTGATGTACTATGCTGTATCACTGCTACAAAAGTGCTTTAACTCTTTTTAATGATTCGGTTAACCCAAAATCAGAATTTCCACATGAATAAAATATATTACTTCAGTGTAATTCGGACCTTCTGTTAACTTACTTTAGGCAAAATCTTTGATATATTTTATTCACATTTGTATCAAGTGCATTTAAAGTAACACTATTTTCACTGGGATTCTCTGGGAGTCACGTACCATGGCCTGAAAAGTGCCCCTTTTTTGGAACTGAACTGGCTTATGCATCTAATTTCAAGCTGTACGCCCAGGGTCTTGCATTTTGCTACCATACCATTCTGTAGAGGGTTTCAAACCAGTTCATTGGTCCCCAGAAAACCCTTGCTGTGCAGATGTTGTGCCCTGGGGAAGCACCACACATAAAAAAAATGTGTGATGAATTTTAGTGGATACATTCAGAAAGATACTTAGAGAACGTCTGCTCAGTTAAAGGCTTATTCTATTCTATAACAGCACATATAAAGACGTGGAGGTTCACTGTTAGTTCTGGATAGCAAAAATGACTATGCTTGTATTGTATTGTTTGTATTGACACTCTGGTTCCATTCACCACCCTTGTAAAAGAAATGCCTATTTAACATCAAACCACATCAAATGTGATTACATTTCTACACAACAACATTCTATTATTATAAAAAAAGGATTTTTGAAACATATGTTATTATGAAAATAGTATATTTATCACGTGTCTGGTAACTGTTGAATATGATTATTAATTTGATCTGTTTACTTTTATATACTTTTTACAAGTAATAACTGAATAATCACTTAATTTTCTCATGACACAGAAGAAATACCATAAAAAACCCGAAACCTAATCAATATTCAAATGGCACCCAAAATCAAATGAAATTAAAAGAAAATTCTGACAAGACAGAGAGGCTGGATGCAGATACTAGGTCATCACCAACATCGTGGTCACGATCAAGGCTTATACCAAGTCAAAACCAGGATGAGTAAATACTGTATTTTGCATTAATTTCTAAGGTACCTTCTTGGGCCCAGATTCGACTTTGCAGAAGAAAATCCACAAATGTCATTTTCAGCAAAAAGAAAGAGAGAGAGTGTGTGTGTGTGTGTATGTGTGTGTGTGTGTGTATGTGTGTGTGTGTTTTAGAATATATGAGTGGATGTGATGGCTGACGCTGGCAGACTGAGCTGCTGCAGCAGGTAAGCCAAGAGGGCAGGTACACACACACACACACACACACACACACACTCACACACACACACTGACACACAGCTGGTCACAGCTCCCAGCATATAACACTGACATGAGGATTTTAACAAGGTCTATATGGACACACACACACACACACACACACACACACACACACACACACACACACACACACACACACACACACACAC
>JBBJLR010134109.1:0-17111 GCA_037577145.1 Brachypetersius gabonensis | reverse complement strand
TGTGTGTGTGTGTGTGTGTGTGTGTGTGTGTGTGTGTGTGTGTGTGTGTGTGTGTGTGTGTGTGTGTGTGTATGCAGGTGGGAGGATGTGTGATGTGTGTTTGACTAGTCTGTAGGTGAGGAAAATGTTGACAGTATTTCAACCTATAAATAGCATTCCCCTTGCAGAGCCTGCAAATCAATACCTGAGCCTGCAAACCTGAAATCAATACCGAGATACTGTTCGAACAGAGCAATAATGCTAGTCCAAAATAAGAAAGCCCTCAGTCCAATCAATAAACAAACCAGATACTATGGCATAAAGCACATAATTTCTGCATTGCTACACTTCCATAGCATTATCCTACTAACACGGGAAAACGAATTTACTGGTGAAAAAACAGGTAATACTGAAATACTAGTCCTGTACTTGTCCTTTTCTTGTGAATATTGGATGTACCAGTAAAGTTTCCTAATTTATTATTATCTTGGATATACATTACTGCAAAAAACCTTTGGCTGCTGAAACCTTCCATTATTCTAAAAACTGGTTCTTCTATGGCCCTGCTCCTTTTGGCACCTTGTAATCAAAAGTATCAGTGCCTGCTTTGGCAAAAGTATTTTTGTCTTTTGCCAAATTATAAATGTGCACTTTGTGATCATACTGTGATTACATTTGCAAAAACATCAAGATTGTGCCTTTTACCCCTCAATTAACAGTCATGGAAAATCAGAAAATCAGCTTAATTTTAATACTTTTATGATCATAAATTGGCAGATGAAAGCCTCTTAGCTTTAGGAGGGAAAAGGTTTTGTCTAGGCAAAAGTCTAATCTATCTGTCAGGACAAACACACTCTGGAAACTCCAGTAAAGAGTGCATAATCATCACTGTCACACATCGAACACAGATGATCCGTGCAGCCTGGGCTAGCATATAGGATGTGTCCTTATATCTGTTCATCTTTTCTCTTCTAAATAATTTAAAGTTTAAAGATTAAAACGCTGAGTAGTTGAAACATGTCAACTTTGTAACCAATGTACAGATTCAACTTTGCTCTCGTTGGCAGATTTAGAAACATGTATTCTAGTATTTGGTGCTACATAAACTCTGTATTCTGGATATTCTGCATGCTGTTCTTGGGGGAGCCAAAGTTCTGCCAGGAATTTTACTTTATCTGTAATAGTAATGCGTCACAGATTCATGGCAGGGGCCACAGTAATAATCTGAGCACTAATACATTGGACCTGGATCAAAGTCTGCATTAGGACTGCAGTCTCATAAGTGTCTTTGGTTTTTAATGTTTCCCATTCCTAAATTCGGCTAGACTGTGTTATCCTATTTTCACATAATAACTCTACAACGTCAGTGTTTAGAAACAACATGTGGTCAGCAGTTTATATTTATATTAAGATATATTTTTTTGGTATTAGCAAGTTCACCTCTGGCATACAGTTTTAGGCCTCATAAGCCCTTTTTAAACAGTGCTGTACAGGCCATAGCATGGTGGGTCTTTCTTAAGGTGGAATAGCAGGTAGCCTATTTTTCTCACTGACACGATAGAACTAGGTGACAAAAGCAGAGTAATTACAGGCACCAGAGCGATACCTGTCCCCAGAAGGCTAAAATAGAACTGCTGTAAGCTAGGCCAATGCATGGTTAGACCTACTATCAGACATCCAGCCCACTGCAGAGAACTGATGGTGGGGTTAATAGGGGACGAGGTGACCGTGATCAGGCACTCACAGATAAAATTTTCTCAAAACAGCAGACCGAGAGATTAGCAGCCAAAGTGTTGCACTGATTTAATTGGTTGAAACTGACATGATGATGGAGTTGGCAATGGCGACTGGTGCAGTACTCCGGATCAACAAGAACACAGCAAACTACAGCTTTCAGAGCAATACCTTCACTACACACTCAGTAACGATATAGTTTTCAACAGTTAGAGCACAAAACTTCACACAGAGAGAGAGAAAGTGTGAGAGAGAAAGAGGAATACACTTAGACCAGTGCCTACACTCCAATACATATACTTACAATAGCACCATCAACATCTACATTCAGCGCTCTACAGATCAACTCACATTCATTACTCGCCATACCAAAACCAATATTCAGCACTCTACAGACCTATACCTACACTCAGCACTCTACACTTCAGTATGTACATACATTCAGTATTCTTCAGACCAGTACTCACATTCATTACTCTACAGACCAATACTTACACTCAGCAGCCTACATACCAATAGTCACATTCATTCCTCTATAGACCAATACCTACACAATATGCTAGAGAGCAGTACTTACATCCAGTACAATTATTGCTCTGTGAACAAATAACTACACTCAACACACTCGATATTAATAATTACATTCAGTACTCTACAGACCAATTCCTACACTCAGCATTCTACACATTATTATTTGCATTTGGTATTTGTCGTACCTATACCCACACTCAACTTTTTACAGCTCAATACTTACACTCAGCACTCTACAGACCAATAACTCTACAAATTAGTACTCACATTTAGTGCTCTACAGTGTTCAACTCTATTATCCAGAACACACATGCTCATTATTCTACAAATCTCTGCATTCAGAGGTACTCTAAAGATCAACTCGTATTCAGTTTTCTGCAGACCAATAACTATGTTCAATATTCTATAAGATCAATATCTACACTCAGCACTCTACAGATCAATACTCACATTCAATACTCTACAGACCAATACTTACACTCAGCATCGCCATCCATCAGTTTAAGATTTTCAAAAGCTGACATGTATGTTTTGTCTTGATTCAGGAAGACCGTGACACTGCAGCTTCTGAACGCTGAATATGGTTCAAAAACAAATCTTAAGAAAACAGTAATTAAATCATTTCATCCTAATCCACTGTGAATTAAATATGAGTTTTTATGTGTCTTTTCAACTTTTCAAAGTTTCATGAAGTTATAGTTTTGTATAGTTTGCTTAGATTCCTTGTACTCAATTTGTGTATATTTATTTCATTACTTTGTACATTATTTTAGTAAGGCTTAGGGCCATGCCAAATGATTATACTGTGTTAGATCCAGTAATGTGCTGTATGCCTTTTTCATGTTTCTCTGTAGATTTTCACTTTTTTCTGACTTTCACTAATGCTGTAGGTGCTTCTGCTAAGTGGTGCAGGGAGATGTGCTGATTCGCTGAGCTGCTGTGAGGGGGTGGTTAAGTGCTTTGATTGACTGTTTCATGGTTCCTCGTCGTTCCTGTGATGCAGCCACTAGCCAGACATAGAAATGTGTGGTGCAAAGTGGTGTGCTATTTAAAGTGGTGTAACAGTCAATGAATGACAATTAAATTCAACTAAATATTTTAAGTGGAAGTTGCAGGTGAGTTTTTACATTAGTGTGTCAGAGTTCGTTATTTGGTTAGATAAATTAGTTTTGTTTTGGTAAAGTTATTTTAATTTTGGTTATAGCTACTCATAAAGTCCGGTGCTACCTCTAAACAAAATAAAGCCTCTGAGATCCTTTAAGTTGTGGCCTATCTAGGTGAGCTGTAAAATCTGCTTAGTGGAACTACTGGGTTTATTAAATTAGAAGTTAAAAACCCTTTTTCAAAAGCCCAGTAGTGATACGATCCATCCGTAGCTACAGTCTGTGCTCTGCCTCTAAAACAGTATCTGCTGTACTGCAGCTCATCAAAAGCACACAGCAAGCAGCAAAACAGCCCCCTCTGCATTAGTGCTTCCACATCCACTAGTACATTGTGCTCTATGGGCAGTGTCTTATACGACCAATGCAGTGCAGCACATAGAGGTGAACCTACAGAGTCCTGCTGCATAACATGAGCCCCTGAATGAAAAAGCTCAAGTGGTCTTAAAGCCAAACCAGATCTGCAATGAAAACACAATTTACAAGTAACTTTTTGCTATTGAAGGTCTTAGTGCCTACTATACATATAATAAACATGTTTTACATAAACACATGAAACAGCAATATGCCATATGTCACAGAAATATAAACATGTTCTATGTCTAAAGTGAAGCGTTGAGAGCATACCTGTGAATGGAGTCGGTTGTAGAGGTCCGTACTCATGGCCTGTGCTGAGTGCGGTGCTGAACACAGTATGAGAGTCAGTCGAGCAGTCAGTTGGTCAGTCAGCCAGTCTCGTAGTTTGGTAGGCAGGTATATATTGTACTAGCGAGCACAGTGGCTGTAGTGGATACACGGCAGACAGTCCGATTCTCTCAGTGTCCCAGATCAAAAAAAAAAAAACATGCCAGAGAAGTGTAGCCAAACAAGCAGCAATATTTGTGACCACAGAGCGTCCCCTTGCCTACGAATCCGGCAGATTACAGCTATGACAACAGCACTGACTGGCACACTCTAAGACACTAAGCTGTTCTCTCTATCTCTCTCTCCCTCTTTCTTCTTCTCCCTCTCTCTCCCTTACTCTCTCCCGTCCCCCCTCTCGCTCGTATTGTCTTGCACTCTAAACAGCTTTTTATCTATGTTCTGTGTTGCCTTGACCTGCTCTCCTCCTTCCCAAGGGCTTTCTAGATAAGCTACTCTCTCTCTCTCTCTCTCTCTATGTCTCTCCTCTTTCTCTCTCTCTGTCTCTCTCTCTCTCTCTCTCTCTCTCTCTCGCTCTCTCTCACTCTCTCTCACTCTGTCTCTTTCTTCCGTCTTTCTACCCTACACCCTGCATCTTTAGCTTAAACACAGAATGGCTGCAGTGTACCGGTCGGGGACACAGGTGAAGTATCTGCAATAGAGACACAACACAGAAATCCAAAACACAGCCTGAGAGGTTCACAGCATGTCTTACCCTTTAAACCTCAGCATTTTACAACACCGTACAGTGTCCTTTCACTGAAGCATACAAAGGAAAATCCTTTGAAAGACTAGCATCGGTGGTCAGCACTTGTGATTGAGGATGAAAGTGCAAAGGATATTTAAGGGTAACTAATGAAGTACAAAGTAAAAACTGCATTTCATTTTGCAGTTAAACAAGAGCAGCAAATCTCATAGAAATTCTACCCCCTGCTAAGGCATGTTGAGCTGGCTTAGTGGAATGACAGCAATGAGGTCACCAAAAAGTGACTTAGAAATGTGATTTGATTGAATTTTACATCACAAGTTCGTAAGAATACATGGTATGTTCGTCCAGCGTTACTACTAATTAGGGATGCACCGTAAATTTCCGGCCAAAAATGGCAAAAATGCATTTTTAACACAACTGAAACTGATGACGCAATCGTCAACCGCAACCTGCATGCGCCAGATTGAATTAGAGTTATTTGAATTATTGAATAGAATTTTGATATATCTAAGAAAGACAAACTTGTGAAGCGTGCAATGCCGAAATTTTTAGAGGAGGTGCATCCAAAAAGACTTTCCCAATGTCGCCAGAAGAGACAAGACCCTTCGAGCACACCCACTTTATCTGTGGCAGAAGTTTTTGAAAAGGCAAGAAAGTTTTCCAGTGATTACAGTTAATACATGGGTTGTGCCAGTCTTGTGCCAGTTCTGAATGCTCTTTGTTCATGTACTTTGTTCAGAATATTAAAATGCACTTGAATTCACTTGTTTTATGAGAGAAGATATTTATCTATTTATTTATCTATTTTTATAATATTTCAGCTATCTTGCTTTTAGGCATAGTTCGAATTACATGGGGTACTGGGGGGTACTGTACCCCCTGGACAAAAATAACAGTTTGTGGGGGGTTCTTAACAGTGATGTGAAGGCAGTACCCCCCAATTTTTGAGGGCTAATTCAAACTCTGCTTTTAGGCTATTCATGAGTGGAGCCAAGTGAAATATTTTATTTCAAGTTTTATTTTATATTGTGCATTTGTTGAATGCTAAATAAAAATTTTCATAGCTTTGTAACCATGAATATTAATTCATGCAATTGCAATGCTTGACTTTAGTGAGGTAAGTACACATAGTCCCAGCCATAACGGTAATATTACAAAAATTGGTATAATTTTGGTATATTTTTTTCAGTGTTGCGGTTCCAGTGTTTCCTCAATTTCGGTTTTTGGTTTTGGTCGGAAAAAAATCGTTTCAGTACATCGCTGCTACTAATCCTAACTTAGTATTTGGAATAAATTATTTTTACAGTGCATTATGGCGGAGTTCTAGCTCAGTCTGCATTATCACAGCAGCCTTAGATTTCGAAAGGCCTGAGAACACTAACAGCAGGATGAAAGCACTCTGTTTTGGGCTGAGTGTGTCTAGAGGAACAAGAGGCACAGTGACCTCCTGAAGCAAATGGCAATTTGGTTCCTGTTTTCAGAAGCTGCTGCTGATGCATTGTTCCAGAGCAGCTTGAACGATAGCCCTGACCTTTACAGCACTGAAATATTTATCAAAATATTCTGAGGTGTCTATCTTTGTGGCTGGAAGGTTAGATGGCCACTGTAAAAGTTACAGTCATCATTGCCTTCCCAGTCAATCAGCAGGCTGCTCCAGGAACCATACTGTGTCATGTTGCAGGAATTAAAAATGAATCACTGTCAGCCTCCTTTTGAGAGCACACCAATAATATAACAATAGGAAATGAGTGTGCCTGTGTGACAGAAAGTCTTCCATTACTAGCTGGTCCAGCATGTAAGACAAGAAGGTTTAACCCAGCAGCTCTCTACTAGAAGAATGGGCTGTCGAGAGCAAAAAATATGCCTATAATATGTTGATGTATAACAAAACATCAAGTCTGGAACCTCTCTTTATATCTTATTTTTAAACATACTGTTGAAGTTACTGTACCTTTAAGGTGATATATGTAAAAGAGCTCGCTGCCTTGTATTATGCCTTATCCAGAACACTTCTGATGTTGTGGCTTCTCTGTGAACAGGAGGAGCAACAACAACTATAGGCTGAATAAACACATGTGTATAATTGTGTTGCTATGTGTGACATCACAAAAGTTTCCCTGTACAGACTGAGGAGTGAAGCAGAATTTTTTTTCCAAGGTATGGTCCCTTTAAATCCACCATTCTCGATAAAAAAAGAGACTTAAGTTCAACAGGTACATTCTCCACAGTCTATAGAGAAGGACTAAAGTTTAATCCAGGCAGCCCGTATATGCAGAAAGACCATTTAGAGAGAGAGAGACAAAAGCTTAACCCTGGTGCCAACTTTTAGCGCAGCTGCTGTTTAAAGAATTATAAGTGTGGATGCACATTTTCTCATTCATTTTCTCTCCTGAGCCCAACTTTGTCCTGAGTCCAAACTGGCAGGCCTCAGTTCTGCTGAGGTTAATATTTTCCTTTTTCTAAAAACATTGAAGCTACACAGGAAACAATCTGTTCCTAACTACCCCATGGGTTCAATAAAGTGCATTTAATGAGCATGAATGCTAAAGTCTGCAGGGACCAGGAAACGACTGGATACAAAGTCATCACCTAAACCAGGGTAGTCCAGTGTTATCCACTAATGACTGATGTGGATACACATTTTCATTCCAACAAGGACGAAGCACACATGATCAACTCTTTACACACTGAGACCAACTAATTAAACATGATTGGGCATGATTAGACACTCACAAGTACTGCTATTAGTGTTTTATTGTCTTTTTTTCATCAATGAGCTCCAAAAAAGTTAAACTAATCGGAAAAGCGCAGAGTAAGGCACTCATCTATGGTATAGTATCAGTTATGTTATAGTTACAGAATATAATGCAGGGCATTCCAGACTGTGCTTTTCCAAAAAAAAAGCTGTGTGAAGTGTGAACAGCCTCAACTGACACTGTTATATAGGCTAACTAGGCATTAGTCAGCCTAGCTAGCCACCGCACTCCTGAATAAAATCAGTCCTTGTGCTTAACACTACGATGCTGGTCAGGAGCAGCAAAGTGGAGGAATAATCCCAATGCTATCAGCACAAAACACTGCTTCAGAATACAACTGAGAATGGCCTGTGACTTTACGTTTTCTGATCTAGGATAGAGGCTATACGGAAGAACTAAATGTGAAAGTCAAAAGACTTAGTAGTAGTTATCTAAATCTTTTTTTACCAATTCATACAATTAAACATAATTGGTTAGTTGACACAGAGTTATGAAAATAGCTTGTTTTAGTCATTTTTTTCACCACTAGCAGGACTGATCTTGGCTACTATGAGTAAATACTGTATATACAGCCTGTTACATGTCTTCTTGGTGTACAGGTAAGTATGGTAGTACAATCATATTTGATTTGTCTAATTAAATGGGCCATTAACTTTTGCATGGCTTTGCTTAATGGTTGGGATAAGCACACGTCAGCCCTTCTCACACCCTGTACAGCAGAGATTTACACTTAGTATACACTTAACTATAGAGGTCCACGTGACTTGCTTGAACTTTGGTTTGGACAAAAAGCCCTGGGCTGAGCAATGGGAGTACACTCTACACAAACAGAGACACTTAAATTTAGCCGGTCTCTAAAGAGAGACAGTGACCCAGCAGCTTCCTCTCTGCCTCCTCTCTCAGCACCTGAGCATAATGCTTCCCAGCATGATCCTTCTGTTCAGACTGGACAGGCTCCATACAACACTACAGGCTATTTCTCAATTCTTACAAACCCAGAAGAGGCACATAGGTAGATGATCATTATTCTGTAATACTGTAACTACTTAACTTTCTTGTTCTTGGTTCTTGGTTCAAGCTATGATGCTTTTATGGTTTCAAACAAATCCTCCTTTCAGACAATAATGGAAAAATACCATGTTCTTGGATGTTGGCATGTCTTGCATGCAGCAACGAATTTCCAGTTATGTTTACACATAATCAAGTATTTGAAACTCTTATTCTAATTCTGAAGATCTTTCAGAACTACACTTGTGACTGGAGAACAAGCCCACAGTAATCACAATTAACTAAAATAGGAAGAATGGAATGAGTTCACCTCTGCGGTTTGGCTGTTTTATTACTGTAGTTTCATAGCAGACATGGGGGAGCCAGGTGAAAGTACTATGTTCAGAGAATTAAATAAACTTACCACACTTCTTCCTCGGGAAGGCGTCACTACCTGCAAAGAGCAAAATGTCACTGTTAAGAGAAATCAAGAAAAATCCATCAGAAATGATAAAGAGAAAAAGATGGACTAGAGTCTGTAACTGTAAATTGCAAAATGCACCTATATGGTAAGTCGAGCTGCTAACATTTTTACTCATTTATCAAAAAAATTAATCAATTAAAAATACAAATATTTAGTGAATCACAATTAGAGTGCTATATGGGGCATCCATAGTTTAGTGTAATGTCATGTACATATTATCACTCAACTGAAACTGCTCAAAGAGTAATCAAATACATTCACAGACAAAAGGGACTTTAATGATACTGCATAAATACATAGACTTTAATATGTATTTGGTCCCCGCTTAGCTGTTATAACAGCTTCCACCCTTCTTGGAATGCTTTCCACAATATTTTGGAGTTTCTGTGGGAATTTGTGGCCATTCATTCTGTAGAGCATTTATGACGTCAGACATTGATGGACAAGAAGGCCTGACTCGCAATCTCCATTCTAGGTTATTCCAAAGGTGGTGGATAGGTTTGAGGTCAGGGCTCTCTGTGGGCCAGTCAAGTCCTTCCACCCCAAACTCATCCAGCAAGGTCTTTATGGACTTTGCTGTGTGCACTGAGAGCACAGTCTTCCAAAATGTCCTGCATGCCGAAGCATCAATATTGCCCTTCACTGGAAGTAAGGGGGCTAGCCCAAACCAAGAATATACATATTTATTTATAGTGTGTGTGTGTGTGTATAGCTTAAATGTATGGTATATGTTATGAAAATTAGTTTTAAAACAGTTTAGCCGTCCAGCAAGTGTTAAAAAATGCTACAATAAATACAAATAAAAACAATATAGTAAATAGTGATTTCCTATATGGCGATTCATTTAACTATTTACAGACATCTTCTCATGGAAGCCGAGTAATGCTTGCAGTTACCATTAAGTGACTCAGGTATGATGCTAAAGGAGTTTAACAAATCCACACAATGACTGAAGTCACTGGAACCAAACATTTGTTCTTATAGCCTCTCTCTAATACTCCTACTTTTACAAACAAAATAAAGCTTGTGTTTTTTCTGACATCAAGACACTTACAGGTGTGCCCCTCATCCCCTATTCTTCAGATATGTTGTAGCTCTCCTTACTCAGAATACATCTCCTCAGCTATGCCTGTAATGTACATAGACTTTTGCCAAGCAGGACAAGGCTCTGCCCAGTGCTCACCTGTTCAAACGTGTTTCAGCTGTTTGTTTGTAGTTTGAATCGGTCCAGACTACATTCTGCAAATCTGATTACAGCATACACCCATAAAGCTTACGGTAATAGTTTTCAGCAATACAGTGGACAAACACCATTGAGTGAACAAATCATTTACTTGTTCCAAACTACGTTGACCTCACATTAATAATAAGAAGCTTACGCTGTTTGTTTGGACAGAAATGCTGTTGGCATATTACCCAGTAGACTTAACATAGTGCTTTATCTAAAATACTTTTCAGCAACTACAAAAACAAACCTACACAGAATGTGATCAAATACAGTATGTTTTGTCATATTACATTACAATTTATCTTTAAAATGCCACTGAATGTGCATATCAAAAGTATCACACCATCGGCACCCCGCCTATATACAGTTACAGACTGCAGCTCACTCCTTTGGCCAGAAACTGACCAGTCATGAATGGGGTAGAAACTAGGTGACAAGTCATGCAAGACAACAGTCTGTAATTTTACACCTGTCAAGTTGGTCTCGTTAATAAAGAGGCTGTGATACTTTCAACAAGAAGGATGAGTGAAGAACGGGAAAGATCATTAATGGCTCACTTTTTGATACACTCAAGAAAGTAAGAATGAAATTGGAATGAAAAAATGTATTCCGTTCTGGCACTATCTACCTATGAAATTAGAGCCTGAATGTTGCTTGAACGATAGGATATTGACTTGCAATGGTTTAACACAACATAAAATGCAATTACCTCAACTATCATAATTAATTGACTGCTTATTCTCCATGATGCATATTGTCACATTTTTGCATTGCACTATCATGATATTCTGATGCATCGTTACACCCCTAAGCCATATGCAGTTTTCGCCACTAAGTTCTTGGTATTTCAAACCAGAGCACATTCTTTTTTGTGAAATAACAGAAGTGCAATGTCTTTGCAGGACCTGAAAATACAGCTTCAAGGGAAGGATTGTTACATCAGAATGAATCTGTATTAAGCACCAGATGAGAGAAATACTAACCCTTATGCCTATGAGGGCATGCAAGGTCCAGCAGAGGACTGCGATTTTGGGTTTGTGCTAAAGCTGCTTTTCTGTCAACAGCACATGGATAATGAATACAAATCTGCTCGGAAGTGATTAGCGCATGGGTTTGTGCTTAAATGTCATAAAAAAGATACTCATACTTTCATCTGGCACTCTGATAAAGTGGTGCTCTGCGTCCGCCCCTGCACCAACACACTGTAGCACTCAGGTTGACTGAGTGGGAACGATGTGTGATGTAGCTTAACACACAGCAGGAGCTCTCACCCACTATCCATATTGCTCGGCTAACTGATAACTACTGCACAGGTCCAGCACGGGCTTCAAAAAACTGGACTATAACACTGTTAAAACATTTTGGTAAGTAATCATCTTACACACTAAATGACACAGTTTTGATGGCAGGCTTGCCAGTGAGTCTATTTGCCATTTCAGTCCCTGAAGTGATTCAGGATAGACCTTCTTGTTGAATGTTAGGAAGTGTCTGGGATGCATAGTGACTCCTCATATGCTAAACATTAACTGAGGGCATAAACATTAACTGAAAGCAGTATATCTCCCAATATCAAAAAAAGCAGCAGATCCAGATGCCCCTGGGGAAATCAATATAGCCAGAACCTAGACTGGCCAATGTGCTAATTGATGCCCTTTTGAATGATCTAACCTCATTCTGCTGAAAAGGCCTGAAATAATGTCTTGCCTCTTCTGCCATCCTTCTTGTTAGACAGCAGTGCTCACCCAATCCTGACATGTACAAATGAGCACTCAGGTGGAGAAAAAAAGCAAAGACATGTACTCTGTGCTATTCTGTGTGTGCTTCTGGAATCAGCATTTACAAGTGGCCAAGCTCGAATGAGCAATCCTACTTAGAGGCGATTGAGAAGAAACTTCAAGAAGTTTTCAGTTGGCATGACATCTGATAACTTGGAATAAATAATAAAGAGCCAGCAGTGAAAGTTTGAAAGTACAACCAAAAACTATGAGTACAAATCATTCAATGCTTTACACACAGTGCTAAACAAAACAAATTACACTGTGACATAATGTGATTACTGTGACATATTAGAATAACAAATGGAATATTGCCCATCTCAAGTCCTACTCCACATACAAGTCCCTTTCTGTTGCTTTTGGTCTGAACAGATGTCCCCATGACCTTCATTCCCAAGGTCATTTATGCTGCTGACCTCCAACAAAAGCAACAGGGCTTCAAGGAAACTTTAAAGAATACCCACTCACTTTCCATGACACCGCTGCTATATTGTTGTTTACCCCAGAAATCAGTGCTTGAGTCCGTTGTTGTTCTTTACCACAAGAACTAGCATTTATGGAATTCCGCTGGACATCTGCTATCGCTTTGAATAGTGGGACACAACCCACCTTTCACCATGTAGAGAGTATGTATACTTAAGGGAGCACCTATTCCATCATAGTACAGTAATTGCTCTTAGTAATTGTTGGCTATGGTGTTTGGTCAGTGAATTCCACTGAATCGTAAATACAGCCTTGAGATTACAAGGACATTCAACGTTTAAGACTGGATAGCCTGCTTTTGTGGCACTATTTTAGAGCTGGAGACACTGGGGAGCGCCAGCCTGGCTGCCTCATCGTCAAACAGGGCCATCAGTATAAGATGAGTAGGCTGGTACTTTGCGTAGTTTCTCCTTCTTGCAGTAGAGGTGCAAATCAACTCTACACTCGTGCTGTAGAACACGAGACAGCGGCGCGTGCACGCATCCCTCTTCTTAAGCATTCAGCAGGTAAAGCTACTGTTGCAGGACCTGATCCTTACTGTAGCATCACTGTGGAAGAAGCTAATCGTAACGTGGTTGTAATGTTGCACAACGCCGTTACTGAAGCTGCAACATTCAGTCACGCACGGAACGCTGCGACGATGAGTATGGCGCACACACACACACACACACACACACACACACACACACACACACACACACGCACACTGCGTCTCCTCTCCAAGGAGCAAACACGCATATGCCGGTGCACGAGCCCCTACATTACGTAGCCTAGCTAGAAATTGGCTTCTTGTTAACCAGCTTCTCATTCAAACATCTCCGTTCCACCTTAAAAATGGTACAGCAATTGCATCCTGGCGCATGTGGGCGCAATAATGCAACTGCGGCACTATTTAAGGTGGAGCGAAAAATTCGAATAACATGCCAACTTCAACCTCCTCCGATCTGCTCTTTTTCTGGTCCTGGTGATGCAGAGATGATGTCTGATGAGGAAAGACACGACGAGAGAAAACGGACTAGTGTCCTTCTTACCGTGGGCAGCAGAGGCTCCATTTGGGCGCCTTGGTCTTTAATATCCATCTTTCTTGATCACTGGTGAAGCAGAGCGGTGTGTGGAGGTGTGAGTGTGTGTGTGTGTGTGTGTGTGTGTGTGGTGCTGACTGCTCTGTCTGCCTCTCTTTCAGCTTCTCACTGGTCACATGCTTAGAAAAGTAGTCGTGTAGACCCTTATACTATTACTGTAGACGAGGAGTAGATCTCTCTCTCTCTCTCTCTCTCTCTCTCTCTCTCTCTCTCTCTCTCTCTCTGTAATGACGCTGACGCATTTAATACACTCTCCAACGCACCATTAACATTACGAGTGTGGGTTTATGTGTAGCTTCTGCTTGCTGTCTGTTTCTGCTTGAATGTGTGAACTAGTGCTAATTACTGTACTTTTAGAAAAGTGTGTGTTGTAGCAGGATCATTTCAGCAGGTGAATCAGTCCATGTCATCACTACAAATGCCATATTTTGTTGTAAGAGTCAGCATATTTGCTCTATATAGGGATATATTTTGTACTGTTGATACCGTGAGTAGTAAGGTGTTAAACTAGACTAAACAGGGGTTACCACGTGAAAGTGTTACATCCACATTGTTTTTGTTGTCTCTCAGATCTGCTGTAACACATGTTGTTTATTTCACTTGAATGTAAATCAGTCTTTTGTCGCATTTAACTGTTTTAAAGGTACATAAAGTCTAACTGTATATCAGAACATCTGGAAACATGAATCTCATACATACACACACACAAACACACACTGAGATTTTTGCATGTTACTCACTTCATGTTTACTAAAATAAAATTCAATATTTATGGTTTGCCATTCATTCTTTAACAGCATTCATTCTTCAATGATCCCAAGCATTACTTAAAACTGTGCCAAAATTATACCATGTTATATATACATACATATATATATATGTATGTATGTGTATGCATGTATGTGTATATGTATATGGGTGTGTATTAGAGGGTGACACGGGAGTGAATTTTCAAACCTCTCCCGTCCCACTCCCACAAAAAAAATCCCGTCCCGTCCCAATCCCATTAAAAAACTGGGGGGAAATCCCGTCCCGTCCCAATCCCAGAAGAATGACTCCCATTCCCTCCCACTCCCCTGTTGTTGTTGTTTTTTTGGGCTAAAATCTGTCAGTTACGTTAAAAAAATTCCTGTTCCCGCCCACTTAAATTTCCCGGTCCCGCCCACTCAGGCTTACATTTTTTCCAGTCCCGTCCCAATCCCATTTTGAAAAGGGATTTTGTTTCCCGTCCCGCGGGATTCCCATGACCCACCCTCTTGTGAAATGTATATATATGTTGTAGATGCACCTGTCAAGGAGTGGAATATATTAGACTGCAAGTAAAGAGTTGGTTCTTTCAGTTGATGTGCTGAAAGCAAGATAACTGAGCAAAAGAGCAGGTGTTTCTGATATTCAGTGGTTAGTGCCTTTGAGGATAATGTCATCCACCACCGAAAGTCCGTACATTTGGTAAATGACCATCTGAGCTAGAACATGTAGCCATAGAGGAAGGTTGCCTGGTGTGATGAACCATGTTTTCTTTTATATCATGTGTGTATGAATGGCTGTGTGTATGTGTGGTGCTTTCCTTAGGGAGCAGATGCCTCACCGTAGACATTGTTCAGGAGTGGCCTGAGGAGGACCAAGAGTTCAAGGTATTGACCTCTGAGTCAGATCTATGGACAAAGAAGTCAAATTTCCAGTCTGACACTTACCGAACTTAAAGAATGTGCTGCTAGCGTCATGTCACCAGATACAAGAGGCCGTGTGGAGTCCATGTCCACACAATATTAGACAGTAGTTTGTTGTGGTGGATCCATATACTATTACATGATTAAATGCATGCATTTCTGAATGGTCATTCTCATTGATTTTATGTGAAATGCTCTGTTGTATAGAAACATACAGAATTGTTTGCAGTGGTGTTGATAGGAACCAAGTGTTTAATGCCTGTCAAGGCTGTCTCGCAGAAATAATGATGCAAAATGGTAAAAGAAACATTGACTGATGTCTCAGCCATGGTTTCATGATTATTTCATTTTTCAAATTCATTCATGGCATAGAGGTGCAAGTAAAGTGTTGTAAGGCAACATAGTCACTGAAGTCACTTTTTTAAAGATAAATAAAAGATGTTTGTTATCGCTGGTTGCATTGCACCACCAACGTAAAGTAATCTGTTTAGGTAAGTATCATTTCTCTTCAAACCACTTTGACTGACTTTGTTTACATCTCTGCAACTGCCACAGCAAGTTGCTTGTGATCTTCCTGAAACTGATAGTAATTCAAAAAAGTATTTAATATTTCCCTGAGTAAAGAGTGATTGTATAAGCAGAGATTCATGCAGAAGATATTCATATTCACGTTTTAATTTCACATAACTTTCAGAAAGGAGATGTAATACTTCTGATAGAACTGCTTTGCTCAGCATCTAGTAAAACACAGTTGGCAAATGGGAATGAAGATGAGCTCGACTGAGGCTAAGGTGAGTTTTTCCGAGTGATCTCTGTCTGCTACATACAATCAGAAAAGAATCAAATCTTGTTGACTTAAAACTTTCTGCTCTTGGCTAAGAAGAAAACAGCAAAAGGATTATCCATGGTGATGGATAAGATAAGGAGGATAGTGATTTAGTTGACAAAAGAGGCATATTACATTAAGATCTGAGAGTAAAGAACCCTAAAGAGAACCTACCTCAACCAGTGGCTCTGATCCTCAGTTCTTGAGATCCCCTACACATTTCTGTGTTTTCCCTTTCCCACTCCAATGGTTTATCAAATCAGGAAAGGCTTGTTTACAAGCTGTGGGTTGGGAGCGTGGATAACACGAAAATGTGCTGAGCTGGGGTGACTCCAGGACTAAGGTCGGGAACCACTGATCTAGACCATAAACCATCAATTATACAAATAAAAAGCTTTCTGAGAGTGATTTTCTTGTCATGTTCTTTCACTGTAGACTTGGTTTATTGACATGAGCTATATGAAATACATGTACATAGATTACAGAAGCTGACATCAAGCATTTTACATGTACACCTAATTTAGCTATAAAAGTCTTCCTATTTGAGGGCTTTCAGCAAAAAAATAATTTCTACCGCAAAAAAGTGTTTATATATTATGATGTACAAGAAATACTACACGCAAATCTGCAACTGTAACTGACACCATCAGCCATCTGTCCGCACAGAGAAAGCATACGGCCTCTTTAGTGTGCTGGCAATGAGAAAAGGAAGAAAATAAAGAACTGCCTTTGTAACAGAAATGACTGACAATACACTGCAACACCATAATTAGCAGAGGAGTGCTCCCTGTCCCAACCATCACACTCTAAACCAGGCCTTCTAATTGTGTACTGTAGGCCTGTGAGAAAGACTCACTCACATATTTGGGCTTATGTGCTGTAAATTTCAAATAACAGCAATTCCAGTGTTTCACAAAAACATTTTCACCTGTTTTCTAGTGACTTTGAACTGCGTGTGTGTGTGTGTGTGTGTGTGTGTGTGTGTGTGTGTGTGTGTGTGTGTGTGTGTGTGTGTGTGTGTGTGTG
>JBBJLR010134100.1:0-17112 GCA_037577145.1 Brachypetersius gabonensis | reverse complement strand
TATGCAATTCATCTGATCACTCTTCATAACATTCTGGAGTTTATGCAAATTGCTATTATAAAAACTTCAGCAGCAACATTTCCAATTTCCCATATTTATGTAATTCTCAAAACTTTTGGCCACGACTGTACACTGATGCCTGTTGATTTGTACGCTACGATACTGGTTAGTACAGAAAAACAAAACCTTATCAGTCTGCGCTGGCACTGCGTTTACAAGATGACTTGCACAATTGTACTTTTAATGTGTGGGTACCGTACTGGTGTCCCACATACCAGTATTCCTTTGTTTCTCCACAATATTTGGATGTTGCGTTTTGATTGGCTACTCAGTAAATATTGGTCCTAGGAGCACACACAGTGCTGTTTTTGTTTGCAAAACTGTGACATTCATCTTTGAACCTCTCTCACAGTGTGACATAGGACCACCATTTAGGAACCATGACCAAAGAAATGGCCTTGATTGTTCTGTGAATGCCATCTTCTGTCTGAAAAGCCCAAAATCAAACCATGTATACCGGAATTAGGCCAATGCACACTACACTACTTCTAGGTGAGGCACCAGACTTTTAGCTTTGATACAGACATAATGGAGTTGTGTTCTGTCTGTCTCTGTTTCTCTCTCAGACTCCATTCCATTTCGGCGCTCTGTCTTTTCTCCGATCTTCTTATGGAGTCTGGTAACCATGGGAATGTCTCAGCTACGCATCATCTTCTTCATGGGAGCCATGAACAAAATGTTGGAGTTCATGGTCATACATGGCAACCCTAAGCGTGAGTGTACACACATCAACAGCTTCCCATATCTCCTTGTGTTTAAGCCTACATAAAACAGCCTATAAAAATGCCCGTTTTCATTTTTGTTTTGCAGCCTCTGGTGTATTGTCGAAGGAGGCTGAAAATAAAGGTGAGGGAAGTGTTCTGTTGCATTACGCTTTTGGGTGTTTGAAAGTGTGGTTGTTCAAAAGTGAATGTGTTGGAGAGGCTCAGGCAAATTATTTGATCTTTAGAAGTATTTGGACACTGCCACTCTGTTTTGTATTTGAATTAGACACATTTTATCCTATTTTAAGGCATTAACGTGAACACTGTGTGTGTCCTGATTTGTATGTGTGCTTTCTCCAGTGAGCTTCTACTCCTCCATCTTCGGCACACTGCAGCTCCTGTGCCTGGTTACGTGTCCTCTGATTGGCTACATCATGGACTGGAAAATGAAAGAGTGTGAGGAGGAGACGGGTCTGGCAAAGGGAGACAAACTGTGAGACATACACACACATTTTATTCTCTACTGTGAAATTAAAGATTAGGATAAAAACAAAATCAAATTGCAGTTACACTGTGCAAATGCAATATGATACACAGTACATTAAAATTATATTAAAGGATGTTAAGAGGTTGAAAATGGTGAAGTAAAGTACAAATGAAATATGACTAGTCAAAAGTGAACAACAAAATAATAGAAAAGTGTAAACTACAGGCCCTTAATAGTACAGCACTTCATAGTAAAATTCAGATACATGGAAGGCAGGTCCTGATGGATTTCATTGTTTGTGTCCAATAGAAGTTCTGCCGGCAAACCGAAGCGTGACAGAAAAATCCAAAAACTCTCAAATGCCATGAGAGCCTTTGCTCTTACCAACTTGCTGCTTGTCTTGTTTGGCATCACCTCACTCATCGACAACCTGCCTCTACAGGTAAAAGAGACACTCGGACCTGATTCATACGCACCTCAATTCCGAAAGTGTTAGCACATTAATATTTGTGTCAACGGCATTTTGTTGGGACACCCTATGAACTTGGTATTGATAGTGCTGGAATATTGATTATAGCAGAAGAGGAAGGCATAAGACAATTGAAAAAGAAAGAGGAGGAAGGCATAAGACAATTGAAAAAGAAAGAGAACAGTGTTTATTTACTAGGTTTTAAATGGAGGTGAAGATGTTCTTTTCCATTCTCTGTCTTAAGCTACCCTCTCAGTGTCCTTGAATTGGTGATTTCATGGGGTGACAGTACATCTTATATTTAGGCTGTTTTTTTTTTGGCTTTGTCATTATTTTTCAGAGACCATTTTTATACTAAATTTCATTGCTCCTCTTTGTATAGATTTTGACATTTATCTTGCACACTATGGTCCGAGGATTCATCCACTCCTGCTGTGGAGGAATGTATGCTGCTGTGTAAGTACATGTACTCGCACTCACTCACTCATGTACATCCAGCAAACTCTCAATCAAATGTTTTTGTTAGTGTAAGTAAAAGGCTCATTTCTTTTTGACATGTATGCATTTTGGCATGCATACAGCTATTGAATGAAAAGGAAACTTTAACCCTTCAGCGTGGAGTGTCACACAGTTGCATCGCGTGACTACTTGCTGTTAAAGTGTACTATCAAACTGGTGTGTTCTTTACTTAGTTTTTATATTTATACTTTTTTTTTTTTTTTTAACATGACAGTTGATCCATAATGAAATCACACTAAACTAAGGCCTAAGCAGCTGATGTACCAACTGACAGACGAAACGAGTGCCATGCAGGGCACTCAGGAGCACCACACACAAAAATATCTAATGACTGATGGACTGATATCGGTCCGCGGTGTTTGGGGACCTCTGTTTTACAGCACTGCTTGTCAAACAGAAAAAATCTGTCATTTTCGTATCAGGCCACACAGAAAATATTATAAAAATAGAATAAAATAAAAATATTTTATTGATTATAGGAGTCTAAAAGATCTTTTATTTTGAAAAAACATGCTCATCTTGGTCACATGATGTGGCACATAAAAAAATTAATAAATCTTAACCGGTCCGTGAAAATATTCTTTTACATGAAACTGGTTCGTAGTGCAAAAAAGGTTGGGGGCCTCTGCTGTAAAACATTTTTTTACATATTGCATATGGCCACTTCACAAGTATAGTACCTTCTAATCACATCACCGAGTTGTTGTTACATGCCTTTCTAAGCCGTCTTTATTGAGTATTTATTGCCTCCCCACATTCATTCATAACTACAATGGCACTGTAACCATAACAACCGCAGCTTGTGCTGTTGTACAACAAACCTCATCCTGTCGAAGTCAAACGAGTGACAGGCACTAAGGCAAACATGAGATGTTCTGCAGTCCGGCGACTCAACTGGAGCAAATACAAGAACTACTTCACAATACATTAATGTATAGTCGAGTTTTTGTGTGGAATGCTGGTACACAAGCAAAAAATTCATGCAGCAGTGGCTAGAACTGCTTCAAAATCTCTCCTGCCAAAGGGTTAACAAACTAAAAATACTGAAATGAAAAGTAGAGACTATAATGATCTCCCTCTTGCTGCCTGTCTCTCTCCAGCTACCCTTCTAACCACTTTGGCACACTGACGGGGCTGCAGTCTATGATCAGTGCTGTGTTTGCTCTGCTGCAGCAGCCTCTGTTCATCGCAATGTTAGGACCTCTAGGGGGAAATGCCTACTGGGTAAGACATTCACTCAAAAACTGTCATTTTGAAAAAAAACTAATGAAAACTGAATCTCAAAACCTTCACAGTCTAATGTTTGTAGAAAGTTTTGAGTCTATATTCTACACAGCTTTGCACTTTGGCTGTAATATGAATGACTCCCAAATAAACACAAAATTGCAGGTTTTTATGCCTTCTAGATGCTGTTTTATGTAGGAAAATATCAGAGTTGCATGATTTTTATGCCAAAACCCTCATGGTGTTTTGTAAAACCTGCTCATAAGCTTTTTTTTTTTACAAAATTTTGCATGTGTTACATAAAAGTAAGGGAAGTTTATTTATATTTTACCTTTCTAAGACAAGTCACACAGCGCTGTACACAAAAAGCGCTGTACCAACATTATCTAAAAGTCATTGATCGCAGCTCAAGTCCTTTGCTGAAATAATTCTTGCATAAAGTTTTAGCACTTAGAGCTTTCCTCTAGTTCTCAGACTGCCGTGAAACTGTTTGAATGTAATGTAATGTGAGATGGATTTCAGCATCTTGGCAAAAAGAGCAGTTAGTCTAGGTTTTAACTAGTTATAAGTACTATTACACATCCAACTCTCTGGATCCCAAACATAAGCAACTACAGGCAACAAAATATGAAAGTTTAAACTCATGTATTCAATGAATAACGAATGGATCTCCTCTACCAATCAGATCAACATTGGGCTCCTGATCTTCTCTCTGGCTGGCTTCCTGTTGCCCGGATACCTGTTCTATCTCTGCAGACACCTGGAGCAAGAGAAGGAAGGACGCGACCTGGCGAGTGGACCGGAGGCTTCAGAGGATCAGGCTCTCAACCAAACCGAACCGAACGGCATTAATCACCACAGCAACGGTCACGTCCCACAGGATGCCTAGCTCCATGGATGCAAGCTCACAGGACTCACTGGGGGCCTTTTTCAGTTTTTAGTTTTCCAAAGAAAAACGTTCCAAACGTTGTGGCTTGACTGTCAGGACATTGCACACGTCACTAGTAGCTTCACTTGTTGGTGCTGAGTTTCATCAAACTCATGTAATTTCACACCAGGACTTGAACGCTGTTCTTTTTTTTTGGCTTTGTGCGAGTATTGGGTTAGATGTTGTAGTAATGTAATGCTATGATTGCTTTCTTTTTGTAAACCATGTATTTATTCCTTCATTGTGGAAGTACTGGCTGAAGCGATTGTATTCCCCTCCCCCAAGTACAATGTTTTCCAGCTCCAGTGCTGTAGTCCACCAGCACAGTTCATGCTTTCCTGCAGAGTTACATCAGTAGCTGCTGATGTAATAATCAGAATCGTTAATCAGTGCACTCTTTAAAAAACTACAAAGTGATGCAGCAGAGCTGCTTTTGATACCCTGAACTGTGTGTGTGGATGTGAAGAACCATATAAAGGTTTTAATGACATTCACATTGCAGATTTTCCACTAGTGGGACTAAGATAGGTTTATCTTATCTCTTCTCTTATAGTGTAAACGCTATTTACCCCTTTATGGGTCTCCTAGAACCTTTACAATATCTGTTTTTTTGTTTATCTTTAAAAAACAAAACAATCTTCACACTCACCTCATATCCGTTAGAAGTTATTTTCTTTAAAGTTCTTTATGGCATGGAAAATGGTTCTTTTCCTAGGCATGGCACAAAGGACCTCTTTTTAAAGAGTGCAGCTGGTGAGCGTGTATTAATGTTCACAATTGGGTTTAAGTCCTAAAACAGTGTGACGTAGCTGGAAAACTGTGCTAAAACACTCACAAACTCAAGGTAACTTCACTTCACAAGCTACCTCACCCAGCCATTGCCTCTGTCACACTGACCCAGTGGTCATTTGGGCAGTGTGTCTGTGTCCTGTGTGTGTTTATATATACCAGAGTGTATGTAGGTATACATTGTCATTTCTATTTATTTTGAGAAATAGAAAGAGAACATTAATGCAATCATTTCAGAAACACCAAAGATACTAATAAAGGAGAGAAACTTTATTATTTTTAATCAATATGCAAATATCCAAATCAGGTTTCTTTCTAGTTTCAATTGCTAAAGAAGCTTTTTGTGCCTATGTACTTCATGAATTGTACTTTAGTCATTGAAAGGGAACATTTTTTTTTTATTATTCTGCCTTGTTGGATTTGTATATATGGTGTTGCATTTTATTTGTATTCTGTTCTGTTTGAGCTTGAAACCTGTGCTGCTCTGTAAAAAACATCACTTATATTTACTCATTATATTTGCTTAAGCTTGTGTGACATCAGCAGTGGTAAAACCATTCTCAGTGGTCAGGGGTTGAAACGACATGTCGCTTTAAGACGTTCTGACCAGTCAAAGAACTTTGTTGTCATACTTTATTCTGCTTTCTATTACTTTGGTGTGGAACAAGTGCCTTTCTTTAATATCTGCTTTTATATCACTGAATGTACAGCAAAACTTGCTGGATGTAACCAAAGTTCATTTAACCTCGCTTTGGAGGTCAGGAAGCCATGTGAGAAAAGATTTGAAATAAACCTTTTCAGAAAGAATAGGAGACATTTTTAGATCGTTTTAACTGTTCCTTGTGAATAGTCAATTTATTTGAGCTGGTAGGGTCTGATGTTCTTTGTATTTCTTTATAGCAAGAGGTGTGCAGCCACTCTAAGCTGCTTATAGCTGAAGAAAGCAAGTGCACATTGGTGGTATATTCTGCTATATCCAAAATAAAAGCCTTTATGTAAAGGAAGGTCTTCCAATGCTGTGCTGTGTTTTCTGGCACCAAGATGTTGGCGGAAGAGCCTTTAAGTCCTTGATGGGGCCTCTGGATCAGACTGGCTTGTCCAGCACATCCCACAGAAGCCCGGGTGGATCGAGATCTGGGGAGTTCGGAGGCCAATTCGAAACTCCTGTCCATTCCTAAGATTGTTTGCGTTGTGGCAGGGTGTGATATCCTGTCACTCCGCACAGCCTCTGCCGTGAATGGGTGTAAGTGTTTTCCAGCAGTAGGTGCTACATGTCAGTAAAAACCATGTGAATGCAGAAACCAAGGTTTCCCAGGAGAAAGTAATTTTTCAAGTGTACTACAAGTATACTTTTACTAAAACTGTGGCAGAATACTTGTTTACTTTTTATATATTATATTTTATATACTTAGGAATAGTATAGTGAAATATACTTATACTGATAAGTATAAATTATATAAAGTATACTTTTAACTTAAAACTTAATGTTCCAGTTTAGGCTGAAGTATGAAATTAGTATACTTTCTAGTACACTGCAATTACATGGACTATATATTACATGCTATACTTATACTCAAGCATACTTAATAAAATGAACTTCAAGTATACAGCTTTTGCTAAGTGATTCCCCAGAGTATCACAATGGTATCTGGTGCATTGACTGAAGATTGTATAAGGGCAATCTTCAGCAGACCAAGACATTTTGAACACCACCATTCTTCCAACTTTGTGGACACAGTTTGAAGAAGAACCTTTCCTATTCTAGCATGACTGTGTCCCAGTGCACAAAGCGAGCTCCATTAACACATGGCTAGATAAGTTCAGTGAGGAATAACTTGACTGGCAGCACAGAGCCCTGACCTCAGCCCCATCCAGCACCTTTGGGATGAACTGGAATGGAGATTGTGAGCCAGGCTTTCTCATCCAACATCAGTGCCTGACCTAATAAATGCTCTACAGAATGAAAGGGTACAAATTCCCACAGAAACTCCAAAATCTTGTGGAAAGTCTTTCAAGAAGAGTAGAAGCTGTTATTGCTGCAAAGAAGAACAACTACATGTTAAAGGTTATGGACTTGAATGCAATGCCATTAAAGTCCCTGTTGGTGTAGTGGTCAGGCGTCCCAATACTTTTGTCCATTTGTCCATATAGTGTAGGTACTGAGCACTGCATACAGAAACCGCTCCACAAAAGCTGCTGTCCGCAATTGGAGAACACTCAACATCCTTTTTTCCTTCTTACGACACTGACTGTTTACTTGCTGCGCTTTATATCCCACTTCAGCTCAGTGTATATAATGTTGACGCTGATTTTATTTAACGTATTTAAAATAAAACTATTTTATTCTATGTATTTGTGTGTGTTTAATGTTGAAGCCGATTTTATCGTTTAAAAACTTTTCAAAGTGAAAATGAAAAACCACCGTTAAGTCCCTTCATGCATTCTTATTTTAGTCAATGCGGAGCTACAATGTTTCTCTTTCCCGCAAGACAATCCATTTAGTGTATTAATTAGAGTGGCACAATATACCATTTATTATGGTGCAAAAGGATGACCATTTACAGCTGTTTGAGTGTTACTGGGTGTTCTGATTGGTTCTCATGTAATCCAGCGAAGGGTTAGGCCATTAAACCCCTGATTCGCTGTGTTGTTTTTAATGGGCCTATGTTCTGTATTTTCTTTCTGTTTCAGAAAGAACATTTGTGTGGGTTTATGAACCAAAAATGTAATTCATAATTCACAGTTACATGACCATCTTCAAACTTTTATTCATCCCTTGGAATAAAACTGGGTGTTTTTGTTACTGTGCCTTTAAGACTGACAAATGCAAGTTTTCATTTCTGATTGGCTGCAATGCTAACTGAACCTCATGAATTTCAGAATGAACAGGCATGACTAAACTGCTCTAGGCTGAATAAGGAAATATATTTAAATCAATAAACATTTTTAAACTTTAATATTTGCAGTTACAGAAAATCAATATGGGGTTTTGCAATATGTAGCACTATAACTGAAATACTAATATTGTCAGCATCATGCAGCATCAATTGCTTTTTATTGAAGATGCAAAAAAAAAAAACATTGGTTGCATTAGGATATATAAACTGAGATACCTAGAAGTAAAGTACTACTATCTGCTTTTTTAATACAGAAACCTGGAATTTGGATGAACAGTATCACATTCATTTAAAATAAATTGAAACTGCCTAAGACTATTTGGTTAGAAGGCAAGAGCTACTTGCAAAGAAAACACAGCAACCTTATTTAGTTTAGAGTGAGTTCTTGCCCAGCTCTGCTCCTTTTTTGAATAATCTAATTTAGCGAAAGTTATTTTTGGAAGAAAGTAATGCAAGCGAACAAGCGGCTACTTTACTTGGGATGGCCTCACTCAACCTGGGCATTTCAAACCTTCTCCTGCCCAACAGGGCCCTCTAGTGGGTCACTGATGGTCTTACACAGTGCAGTATTAATTCCTGTTAATTCCCTCTTGCCTCTGAACAGACAGACTGAACAGTTGAATAACAAAATTTATTTGAGCCACTCTGAAGGTTGCAGAGAAAATAGAAGTGGAAATAGATCTGATCTGTAACAACCAGATTCATCGATATCAGCCACAAAATACCAGTCATCCGTCCCTCTCTCTCTCACACACACACACACACACACACACACACACACACACACACACACACACACACACACACACACACACAGCAGACTGTCCCTTTATCTCAGACTGTTGCTGTTGGGTTGAGAGCCAGTAATGCCAGGGTGATCTGGACTGTGTCGATTCTGTGAAAGAGAGGGTGAGAGAGACCAAACAATAAGATGAGATAAGAAATCCCAAATTTGCATTTGCAAAGTAGAACAAAAGAAGAAAGGAGAAGCAGCATAACCAATGGAAAAACTGCACAATATAATAGAAAAAACTGTATAGTTTTGTACAGTTTGCAGAAGGGTGTGTGTGTGTGTGTGGTATAAAATGCACAGGTCGCTACTCTTTTCTGAACTATTGCAGTGTAAGCTGTGTAAAAAATAAGAAACGCCTCTGTGTGTTGTGAGTGCAGTAGTGTTTGTAGAGCAGCTTTTCTAGGTGCTGTATTTTAACAGCTTCACTCCTGATTCAGTTTCTGATTGGATGCACACATGCACACGCTCTGCACGGAGTCCCTGCCAACCTGTCTTCAGACCTGGTGGTAGAATAAACCCATTGTTTATTTTTATTTCACTTTTATTTCTATTTAGGGTGTCCTCAATCTTCCTGTTCAATGCACAATCTTTTTTTCTGGATTTCCCACTCAATTATTTGCTGTGTCCAATACCACCAACATTGGGAGGGTGAAGGATATTCCTCATGTGAACTGACACTGCTGCAACGTAACTGGTCAAATCATCAGGCAATCTTAACCGCCAGTTCAGGCAGGTCAGCTAAAAGATGCCCACTATTCCACAGGCATACAGGAACTGTGCTGCACCTACACCGTACTGTGACGGCATGGACTGCATGTTCATGGAGTCGTACCACCACCAAGTTTTTCTTTCAGTCGCTATGGTCTTTTACTCTGTTATGCTCTTGTTTTAGGGTTGTTTATCCATGTGATGAAACCCTAACCCAGCAAACTTGTTAGCAATTTCTTAGTACACCTTCACATTTCTTGCATTTCTCAGTGTTTCTCAAACTCCCCCTGAAGTTTATCTTCAGTCCAAATAGACAGGTGTGATGGTACTTCCCAGCTGTTAGTCTCTATCTCCATTAATATGTTTTGTGCGTACAGTTACTTTTAAAAAAACAAACTCAAAAAAACCCCTCTTTCCAATCAAAAAGCAGCTATACGGTCAGTTCGGCTGCAGGCCACTTTTAGCACTGCCATTAAACAGCGTGGAGTCTGCTCGGGTACGGCTTGCTTTATTTGTAATGGAAAAAGGTTTGTTTGCTGTATTCTGCTGCTCTTTGTACCAGTGGGGAAAAAACAGTAACCACACCAGATCCCCTCTATCTCTGCCTGTTGGTTTAGCCGAGTCATTTCACCCACCTTTTTCTTCTTCTTGTCCTTCTTTTTCTTCTTCCGCTCAGGGTCATCGTCCCTCTTTTTCTTTTTCTTCTTGGGATCGGAGTCTGACGGCGTCTCTGCTTACAGAACACCACACAATTTAGTCTACAGGACAATCTATTCCAAAAACAACAGAAGTTAGATCAGTGACTGCGTGTTACCTGGAGGTATGGGGTCCTGAGGTCGATGGTGTCTGTGTTTATGTTTGCTTTTCTTCTTTGGAGGTTGAATGTGCATGAGTCTGTATTGCTCTGGAAGCTAAAGAGCACACAAAGACAATCAATACCTCCCACAAAGAGGCACATCTCTCATCAGAGGCACACATTATTATTAAATTAAAGATCCTTTAGTTTTCATATCAACAGTTATACAAGCACGACATGAAATGAGGCCCCTGAAACATCTATGAGACGAGTGCAAAATAGTTACACTGAATTAAAAAGAAAATTAATTGTTAAAATTAAATACTGAAAAATATGTAGATGCCATATGTAGTTGTCATAACTGTAAACAAACATACAAGTTTGTTACAAATCTGAAGTGTCAAATGTTACAAAATAGAACATGTGCAGTGTTCTAGTTGATGCTGTACACAGAAACAACAGGCACAATAGACTGCAGGTTAGATACAGGTAATACAGTTAAGTTCATGCAGTAGCAAGAATTTAAACGTTTCAGAAGAATGGCTGGCCAACCATCACACTACTTAAGTAAATATGTGTTGTTGCATGGGTGAAAAGTGTACACACCGGGCCAGTGTGTAGTCTGAAGCCAGTCAGTAATGCTCCCGTCAGCGGGCTGAAGGAGTTTCCACAGACTGGAGGCTTCTCTATTAGAGAGCGAAGAGAACTGCCATCCTGAACGCCTGGACAGTCTATCATACCTGAACAAATAACCTCATGAGTGATTTTGACTTCATCTTTTGCAACAGTACTATGCTGACTCAGCACAAGGACCATAAATCTCCATGTTTATTCCATTTAATACTATGGTGTATTTTCCCAGACAAGGATCAAGACTAATCCTATACTACACAGCATTCTGAATGAATATTCTCTTTTGAAAAGAAACACTGGTCCAGGACTAGGCTTGATCCTTGTCTGGGAAACTGACCCTAAGTGTCCAGATATTTCTCGTGAACTGTAAAGCTTTGAAGAGCATCCATTGCAGAGAAAATGGTCCACCTATACACAGATCACCACAGAAAGCACTGCCAGCAGAATAGGATGCTCTAGAGCAGCCATTCATGAGCCTAATGTTATCAGGCCCAATGCCAAGAGTTTGCTAAAACTAATCCCAAGAGGAAGCACCTTGGCACTGCACTGCTTTCTCTGGAGTGATGGAGAACCATCCAGTAAATTTGTGATGAGCCAGAATGATTCAGAATTTATTCATCTAACAGCAGCACTTGATGACTAATGCTCTTGTGAAATAGTGCACTAACATCCCCACAGCTTTTATTTTATTGATTGAGCTAATAAAGGGTTATCTTATCTTCCAACATACTGTAAAGGTATCCAGAAAACAATCTGAACAAAAAAATTTATCAATATGAAGTACACCATACTGCTATATGCACAAATGCTGGGCATAAATACAACAGATAAGCAACTTCCAGTTGAGTAAATTACTAATGACACAGGTGGCAGTTACTTCGGTTAGTAGAGATCATTAAGTGATTGACTTCATGACTTCTTGTGATGACAGCTGCACATTCCTCTGATTAAATTCACTTCTGCAGAATTTGACGTACCTGGTAATTCTGGTAGAAAGTTGCTGAGTTTCTCCTTCACCTTCTTACCACAAAATTTGTTGTATGCATGTTCCAGATTGTAGTGTGTGATCAGGTTTGTGTTCCCCGTTAAATCGTTTCCAGCTGATTAAAACACATATACACACAACAATAATAGTCACACAATCTAGCCACAGCCTGCATTAAGTAGCTACACAATGTGGACAAAAGTATTGAGACGACTGTCCGTTACACCAGCAGGGACTTGCATTCAAATACATAGACATTAATATGGAGTTTTACAGCTTTTACAGCTATGACAGCTTCCACTATTCTTGGAAAGCTTTCCACATTTGTGCCCATTCATTCTATAGAGCTTTTAAGAGGTCAGTTACTGATGTTGGACGAGAAGGCCTGGCTCACAATCTCCGTTTCAGTTCATCCCAAAGGTGCTGGATGGGGTTGAGGTCAGGGCTCTGTACGAGACAGCAAAGTTCTTCCACACTGAACTCATCCAGCCATGTCTTTATGGAGCTTGGTTTGTGCACTGCTAAACAGTCATTCTGGAATAGGAAAGTTTCTTACCCAAATTGTGTCCACAAGTTGAAAGCATGGTGTATTGGTCTGGGAAGTAAGGGTCCCAGTCCAAACTCTGAATTAAAAGGCGCGTCCCAATACTCTTGTCCATAGAGTGCAGCTATCTACTTAATGCTAAAGTTTTGGTTATCAGAAACGCATAAACAACGTCACGAAACTAAAGATTCATCAACTTTACCGTCCTAGACATCAATAATATTTACCAGGCAGTTCTCGTAATAAATAAAAAGGCTCGTTCATGGCTCCAGGCTTCCGAGTAGCAGGCCCTTCATCCCCGGGCTGTGGTGGAATCTGAGGCTGCACTGGGGCTTGAGTCTGCTGGATCGGTGGAGGCGGCTTCCCCGGCCCGAAGCCTAGAGAGGCCGGTCCAGGAGGACCCTGAGCTTCGCTTTGACTGAAGAGAGTCGAAAATATTTCCGTCATGACTTAAAAACAAAACAATAATAATACAGTACAAAATACTTAAACGAACAATAAATATGAAGCGGATAAGTCTTTCAGCACAGGCTGGGTCCAACACGCCGTACATCAACACAGTACAACCCTATTACACCTAATAGATGCGCAGTAGAAAATAGGGCTCATACACTATGCACAAAAGCATCGGGACGTTTTTCCAGGGCTTGGGTTAGGCCCCTTATGTTTCCAACTTTGCAGACTTTGGGAAATAACTTTTTTTTTTATTCCAGCATGACTGTGCCCCAGTGCACAAGCAAGCTCCGTAAAGACATGGCTGGAGGATTTCAGTGAGGAAAAACTTACACAGAGCCCTGACCTCAACCCCATCCAACACATTTGGGATGAACTAGAACAAAGACCTTCTCATCCAACATCAGTGTTTGACCTTATGAAAGCGCTTCAGAAAGAATGTGCACAAATTCCCATAGAAACTTGTGGAAGGGCTTTCAAGAATAGTGGTTGTAACTGCAAAGGGGGAATCAGTCTATGTGTTCGAATGCATTCTCACTAAAGACCCTGTGGGTGTAATGGTCAGGCATCCCAATACTTTTGTCCATACAGCGTTTTACTTGGCTGCTTTGACAGAAGAGCAACAAAAAGCACAGACACAATGTATTGTGATAGATACATTTTTAATTGAATACATCACAGCAGACAGAATAAAATAAAATAGTAACAATAACTATTTAAAAAGTTGTTTAAGCCTACAGGAGATCAAAAAGCATCAAGATTTTCTGATGGACAAAGTGACCGGGCAAACAATTCGAAATCAGCAACAGATGCCTGCAGGGGAAAAAAAGATCATAATTAGGAGGGGGGAAACCATATAAATCCTACAATAAGTGCAGATTGCACAATATTTTTTAAAACAGGTAGTAAAGCATTAAATGGAATCCATACTCATTTCCCATTTCCCATATAAAATGCTCCAAATGCATTCATCATTTTGTCTACTGAATGCATTTAGTTCTTCCACTTAAGTATTTCCACATAACTCAAATGTTTCATTTTACACAAAATAATTAAAACATTTAGGTTAAGATTTATATTAATACAACAAATGTATACATGGTTGGACAGACTACCCTTGCAAAACCAGACATTTAGGGGTGTGTATACAAATACTTTAACAATACAGTAAACACATTAACATCTCTCACCTTCCACTCCTCCACTGCTGCAGCAATTCGCTGCTCAGTATGTAAGACACCATCTCGGCCGGCCTTCACTCTCTCAGCCAGGGCAGCGTTCTCCTTCTGCAGCTTCTTCAGCTCTCTACGCACGTACTCTTCTTGCCCCTGATGATATGGGATAAAAACGCTACTCACATCCTGTTCAGGAATGCCACTGGGTCGCCTGCAAGACACGCAGAAACCAAAACTCAGAGACATCGTAGCAAACAGGTGTGTGATTTGCAGGTGACAAATTTGCCAGGTTGAAACTTGCTTTACTTACCTAAACAGTAACTAAATAGTAGTGCTGGGTGGTATTAATTTTACTAACATGATATTTTCTAATATAGTGCACCATGATGGTGCCAGATTATATGACATTTAAAACCGTAAGTTATAAATCCATGTTTCCTGAGCACTGACACACACGACACATACGTGCCTTGTGAATGTCTTCATAACCTGACAAAGCTTGCATTAACTGGAATGCTCCCCACACTTAAAAGAACACCACAGGGAATCTTACATGGTGTCGTAATTGTACCAAAGAATGAAAAAAAGAACTATTTCCAAAAAGAAAACTTTTGTGTATTTATGTATTTATTTAAATGAAGCTTTTTACATTTCAGTTACTTTCATACTTATCAATTGATGCCACTGGAACTGTAAATCACCATTTTTTGATAACATCAATAATATATACACCTGTATGGACAATATATTGCCCAACAGTACAAAATCTTAAATAGTTGAGTCTGATTTCTGTGCATACCATGCAGGCTTTAGGTTGTCTTTAGCCAACTCATCCAGTTTGTCCAATTCCTCTAGCTTCACCTCCAGGTTCCCCTCTGCTATCACGTTGCTTAAGTCATCCTGCATGTAAATAAGTTCCTCATTAGCAACACATTGGCTTGTTTTTCAAATATTCAAGTCAATATTCATAATAGTGACAATCCCTTTCTGGTAAACAACTTGTTTACTTTTACATTTACAGACCACAATAGATGGTCAGATCTTAGCAGGCCACCACTCTAGTCTTGCCAATGCTGTATCGTTAATGTGTTTTTTTGTTTTTTTTTTAAACAGGGCCATAAGTCTTAATTGCACAGAGCATAGCCTACATGCAAAGTCAACAAAGCAAACACAACATGTGAAGGAGAAAGACAATGTAAAGAAGTGTGACAAAATCTACAGATAAACAATCAATATGCATAATGACTCTTTGTTTTCTAAAGTTGGTGCCACAAATCAAAATCTAATCATGATCAAATCTAGACATTTCTACCTCCTCCAAACACAGTACATCTGCATGAACTGCACCACATATCAAACATATTAAAAAAAGAATGCTGTAGATTTTTTATCCAGCATATGAGATGGAATAGGTAAATGTCACCTGTATAGCTTTCTGCAGGTCGCTGAGGAACTGCTTGTGGATGATCTCAGCCACCTGTTGGTTCTGCTTGCACAGAGGATGGAAGTAGTGGGCAAACCTCCTGAAACTGACAGCACAAGGGGAAGTTAGACTATAAAGACAGTGATTAAATGCATGTTGGCCAGTTTAAGAGGTCTAGCTTCACTCTCTCTGATGGCGCAGTGGTTTAAAGGGTACCTAACCACCAGTACCGGGTTGTGGATCATTTGGGACCGGGCGACATAACTGCATTTGCATTGTATGTAATAATACAATCATGTATTATGCACTTCTTGTTAGCAGTAATAGTAGAAGTAATACTAGTATATTTAGGTCTTTTTATAATGAAAACACCTCGCTGGCTTGATTTAATCTAAAAGGAGAGTGTTTATTTTCAGCTGCAGTAGTACAAGTGGCAGAAGTTTCAGTGTTATTATTCGTAGTGATGTGAGCGCTGAATATGTCTAGTAATAGTAGTACTAGACATATTTCTTTTTTATTGGAAGTCATAGCTGACATTTAGCATTTAGCTGACGCTTTTATCCAAAGCGACTTTCATTCTCTAACTACAGGGGGACAGTCTCCTTAGGGTTAAGGGTCTTGCTCAGGGCTGAAGGTAGGATTCGAACCCATGACCTCTTGGTCCGGAGGCAAGTATCCTACCCACTGAGCTACCGCCACCCCTACTAATACTAGTAGTAGTAGTAGTACTACCAGCAGCAGAAGTATTTTTATTGCTATTATTATTATTATTATTATTAGAATCAGCTGTTATTGTTGTAGTAATAGCATTAGTTCTCGTATATTTAAGTGATTTTATAACGATAACACCTCGCTGGTTTGGTTTTATCTAAAGTTTATCTAAAATGTTTATTTTCCAGCCAAGCTACTCTTATAATAAGAAATGGGAAATAATAGTGTTGTAGTATTTTGTTGAACCTGACCTGATATCTGCTGCGAGTCTCTGGAGGCTCTTCTCCATCACTTTATTGAAGATTTTCAGTCTGCTTCTCCTCGGCTCGTCTTCCCCCGGTTTAACCGCGTCCTTCTCTCCCTCGGCTCCCTGTACCGAGCCGTCTACTTCTCCTCTGGTCCCTCCTGTGTCCGGTAAACAGGGCTCTGTTACTGAGCTCCTATCCTCCTCCATGTTTCTGTCTCTGTTTACATTCGCATATACCCGCCAAAAATCTGCATTCCAACTACGGAACCCGTACTGGGTCACGTGACTATTCAAATCGCGTTTCTCATTCTCATTCTCATTCCGAACATTTTCGGCTTTAATGAAATCAGTTCATCATTATTCAATAGTTATACTACAAACTGTTCTGTGAACTTGACCTAAACACAGGTTTTATTACCCATAATCCCAGTGTTCTGTACCAAACTGTTTTGTTAACTAGATAGTTTTAAAGAAACTTCAGCACAATCTTCTTTATTAGTATTATCTGTAAATTAATCTGTACTATGTTTTTTTAAATTAATCATCAACACAATCCCATGGTTTTTG
>JBBJLR010134082.1:0-35827 GCA_037577145.1 Brachypetersius gabonensis | reverse complement strand
AAACAAAGATCTAAAAGCAGTTTAGCACCAAACTTTGTGAAAACTAATATTTGTGTCATTCTCAAAACTTTTGGCCATGACTGTACAGTTTTTAGTGTACACATGTGCTGTTTGTTTTTACTTCCATATGATAGTAAGCTTAATTAAAAGAAACACAGTTTATACCACGAACAAGGACTTTTGATATGGCAAGTTCATTTGACTGTATTTAGCTCTTAATTTTTTTGTAATAATAATTATACCCCTTGTATAACACTTCATTTTTGTTACACAACATCAATGCACTTTACCCATTAAGGTGAGTCAAATCTTTGGATAAATACAGCATTGTGGCTCAGGTTCCTAGGCAATGCTAGACCAAACAAAAATCTACTTCATTCTTCAGCTTACATTTTTGAGGTACCGCACAGTTTAGATGATTAATGCAAGCATTTCAAGAGGGTTGCATCTTTGTTACAGATATGAAAGAAACGTCCTTCGCTTATGAGCTATGCAAACGAGAACTAAAAAAGCATAGTCTGCATGCATTCCTATAAACTTATTATTGTATTCTACATATTTCTACATCATGTTAGAGTTAGTTCTGAGGACAAGTTCATTTGTAAGACACACAGCTCCGAACTTGGCCCTGAACACTTGGCTCTCTACAAGAACAGTCTAGCTGCCTGTCACACCTTTTGTTCCTAGTTGCCTATTTGTACCTGGTCAATACCTTTGGAGCTAATGATTAAATGGCATGTCACTGCAATACCATACTGGACCTTGGAAAGAAATCTGAAGGAAGATCATTTGTTAGGAGCATAAAAACAAGTTTTCAGCATGCAGCATGTGAAATAACAGGCTTTTAGGAATTAGTTGAGTGTCCTGAAAGCATATTGAGAAGTTAGACTGAGTAGAACCCTTTGAAATGAACCCACAGGCCTAATTCCTAAATGGCACTTCAGCTGGAAAGAGAACAGATTGCACTCAAGCAAGGATTAGTGCCCAGCAAACCCACGAATGGTTAGAAGCCCTAATGCTCACTGGGCATATACTAGCCGTAAAAGCTCATGCCATTTCTTACACAAAGTGTGACCATTACCTAGACCTTCTCTAAAAAGCTTACCTTTATATGGAGGAGAAACTGAGTGATAAGGAGGGAGCAGCTAAATGATGGGAAGGGATAGATCAGAACTTCCAGACTGCATCTATATGGCTTGATATGCCAGTAGTGAACATTTAAAGCTAGGGTGCAGAAAGCTGAGCATGCAGTAATGCAGAAATCCAAAGTAAGGGTGTGCTGGTGTGCTGGCCATAGGTAGGAGCTTCAGGGTGGTACATTAGGCCTCAGAGAGAGAGTCAGAATCAGAAAGCTTTATTGACCATTGGGGAAATGTCTTATGTTACAGGCACACAGAGACACAAAGACAATATAAAATGTTAAGTCTGAAGCAAGTCAAATAAAAACTGCAGAAATACTGCAAAATGCTGCGATATAAATGCTGTGGATAAATAATTTACTGGTAATTTACTGGTAACACATAGAGGTTTGGAGGTTCTCTATAACAAGTCCATTATTGCATGTAATAGAGATCAGTAGTAGATGAGTAATACTGACATAGTGATATTGCACATAATAAGTGATTGCACACAATGATTATGATGGAGGCCAAGAGCCTGCAGGAGTGTGGACTACTTGAGCACTGATGTATGTCACTCTGGATGAGAGCATCAGCTAAATCCCATAAATGTAAACGTAATCTAGTCTAATGGCACAGCTGCTAAGATCTTAAAGGTGCTAGTAAGTCCTATCACATTATCCTTACAATCTCCGCTATAGTCGTCTAATAACATGCTTAAGCCTAGCATAAATGTTAAGCTTCTGTTCCATCTTTTCCAAAATACAGGTGAGTGTATAATTACAATCAAAATCACCCTGCTGGCTGAAATAAGTCTAGAAAGCTTTTAGACATAATTTCACCATTTTCCTTCATATTGAATTCAACCTTTTTTTTATCCTCACACAAGTTTTAGCCTTTTTATTGTAACCATTTAAACCAAAAACATGAACTTTCTGTTGATTAGCTACAGCATCCCTACTGGCATTGATTTATAGCTGCATTTTGTTGTGTTCAGTAACCTGATTTAGAGCGATTTTTAAAAAGCAAGTTTTCTACATGTTACTTTTACTTCCTCAAAGAAAAAAAAAAAAACAAAATGCAGAGAACTGATTACTGGGCTTGAATTTGTATATATCGCTCCTAATCAGCACAGTGACAGCCTGTAAAGGCCATGGAACAGAAATGAAGCTTTTTCGAACATGATGCAAGAAGCTGTAGGCCGTATTTGTAAGAAAACGTGATGCAGTTCTGGCAGGCTGTAGTTGTTCTTGTTTTCTTTAGGTTGTTTGTCATAGGAAAGGCAGATGATGGGCACTCGGAGGCATATTGCTACATTCCTGCATAGTTACACCATTCTTTCTGTCAAAACACTTTTTGCCATTTGTACTGAAAATAGATCATCTGCTCACATGATGGGAGAACAGGACGGAAACCTGTCTAATGTGTTCTAGAATGAAACTTTTAACCCCGTTAAACTGGCATTTCATCACAAATTAACCTGCGGTTCATATGGCCATTCTCATTACTTGTGTGAACTGAGGCTGGAATAACAGGATGAACATCTGAGTGAAGATAAAAGTAGAATAATGTGTCTCTCAGCAGATGAAGGAGTTGTAATACATGGGTATTGAGTTTTAGGTTATTTCATGCCATGACTCTAAGTGAACAGTAAACGGATCCCGAGATCCAAACTGACATGTGTAGTTCACTGGAGATAAATACAGCACAGCAAATGAACTTTTAGATTCAACATGAATCATCAAGGTTTTTTCCTTCACTCTTGACTTGTGTTAAAACTAAGTATGTACTTGTTCATACAAAACCAGAACAATGTTAAATATATTTATACCGTTTTACATCTGAGCAAACATTAACTGGAAAATATTTCTATTAAAGGGAGGATAGAAGTGAAAACCAAAGTCATTTTAGTCGCCAAATATTGCCTTTTAATATTTCATTCATTCACTATTTTCTATCCTGCTTATACTAACTAGGGTCACAAGGTGCGCTGCAATCACAGGGCAGAAAGAGCTAAATTATTATTCAACAAAACCTATTCAAGCATGAATCCTGGCATATTACTTTGAGTCTGGCATCTCGGGGGAAAAAACTATTACAATAATTATATTCAAGCCGTGGTTCTGTCATAACTGAAGTCACGTTAAACGATTTAAAAATTGTACATGAAAACGTCTTTACAGATTTCAGTTTTTAAATGCTTTGCATCACCGTTTAACAGCTCACAAATGATGATTTACAACCGGGGGGTCAGTCTTATCCACAAATGTGGCTGCAGGTCTTCATTTCAGTCTAGCAGAAGCTCACCTGCTTCCACTTCAGTTGGTCTCAGTCCTCAAACAACTGATGGTTAACTGAGCTCCTGCTTAGTCAAACAGAAAATCTTATTATAGAAAGTTTGTTTATATCAATATTTGAAAAATATTAGAATGAAAACCTGCTGCCACTGACACTTTGTTTACAAGACTTGAGTCCCCTGCTTTACAATAGGCTGAATATTGCAGCTGATCATTTCTTCTTTATTCTCTTTTTGGGTCCCCAAAAGAGACATACTACAAAGAGACACAGAGCTTACAGAGATAAATAGTTTATGTACCAAGAAATGGATAACCATTATGGTCAGGTGTCACACTGAATGAATGCCTGATGTCTTCTAGATCCGTTATTCCAGCATCTTGGACATAAATGTACAGGGAGACATTTTCCTGCCAATACATCTGTCAAATATCCAGCTCAATGAGATACACTGAAATGCACCTGCAGCGACGTGTTAGTACGGTGTTGTGTTTGATAATATCCAGTTAAAACGAGAGGCTGGCAAGTGGTGTTTGGTATAAATTGCAGAGAGGAATGGTACAGAGTGTTTAAACATAAGCCCACTGCTAGTTTTTCAAATATTGATATAAACAAACTTACTATAATAAGATTTTCTGTTTGATTTCTAGTATTTTTACAAATGATGCATCTAAAATGTTGACTGTTATGTAGTCAAACAAATTACAAACAGTAAGGTGTGATTTATCTGTATATTAGCACAAAGAAGAGTAAATAGAGAAAATAAATAAAATACTATCTCCGGAAAGAGGTGCTGGGTTAGGTGGATAGATGAATGGACAGGAGAGTGAGTGCATAGATGGATGGGCAGATGGATGGATGGATGATGGATAAACTGATTGATGGACAGACACAGAGATGGATGGATGGGTGGATAGATGGACAGTCACAGATGAATGGATTAATAAACTGATGGAGGATCAGGGAGATGTACAACCAGACAAAGATATAAACGGATGGGTGGATGGAGAGAGATATGAATAAGTACAAATGTTTATTCATGCAGTATATGAATTATGTAATAAAACAAATGCAAACCTGATGAAAGCAATGCCAGCAAAATATTGAACCATGTGAAAAACAGCATTGCCATAAATACAGAAAAGATAGCAGGTGTGTCAGTCCATGCACTAATCGTTGTGGATATAGTCTCTTTTCTCTGCAGGGCCCCCAGCACTTCATCAGAGTCACATCTGAGGTCCTGCCATTCACCAGAAAGCCATCATCTACAGCCCTCTGTCATGATGGTCTCTCTCACAAGTGGCCTCAATAGGCTTCAAGTAAAGACATTTATTGACTGTGCTGGTAATCACACACCTTCCACCTCCATTCTGAAAAAATCCTCAGTTCAACACTGTGGTGATGGCAGGTGTGTACATGTGCTTTAGTTGGAGAGAAAGTGGCAGGCATTATTGTCCATCTTTCCAAACACAATTCTGCTTGTATACATGCCCGCACATGCAAATGTGTATGTAATAAGTCGCCAACGAGAATGGAAGTGTTCATTGCAGACAAACAAAAAGGATTGCATAATATTCTGAATATCACCCTCATGCTCTCTGTGTCATGTTCCTAAAATCATTCCTGAACAATGTTTGCAGTGTGGCAGGATGCAGCTGTGGGAAGCCAGTCTTTAAAAGTCTTTAGGAATATTTTACCATGAAGAGCTGTTCTTGGTCTGCAACATTGTTTAGTTCATGTCAAAGTAACATCCACAGGACTCAAGATTTCCCAGCAGAACATTAAGCGACATACATGCAGCTAACCATCGTCCACTTGGTTTTAAAGGAAATGGGATTCATTAGACCAGGTCACCATTGCACCAAGGTCCAATTCTGATGCTCATATACCCACTGAGTGAGTTTTTGGTCATGGACAGGGGTCAGCATGGGCACTTTGACCCCACAAGCTGTAGTGCACTATGTGTTTGGACACCTTTCTATCATAGCGAACATTCATATTTATCACAATTTGTGCTACAGTAGCTTCTCTGTGGGATAAAGAGACCTAGCCTTCACTCCCTACATGCCTCAATGGGTCTTGGGTGCTAGTTGCCCTTCCATGGGCGATTTTTGGTAGGTACTAACCCCTTCATCCCAGGAACACTCAGCAACCCGCTGTTTTTTTGTTTTTTTTTTCAATTTGGCCCTCATTACAATTTGGCCCTCATCAAAGTCCCTCAGAACCTTAGCTTGCCTGTTTTTTTGTTGTTGTTTTTTTTGTTCTGACACATCAACTGTCTGACTGTTCACTTGCTGCCAAATATATCTCACTCTTTGGCGGACACATGCATTTTCTTACAGCTGAAAAATGGCACACTAATAGTTTAACCCAGAAGTCGTAAGACGCAGACCACTTAAACCAGTAAAGAGACAGTGCTATAGGAGAGAGCAGGGCACAGCATAAATGCAGGGATGTTTTAAAAATATTTTATGTAGTTAACAAGTTTCAGTAGAATCTGACTTTAGTTCTTTTTCTCATTCCCATGGCAATGTCACCTGCTAATCTTTGCAGCAATCAGAAAGAATATAGATTGAGAAAATTGTTTTGTACCAAAAAGAAACTTTTCACGTAATTTCATATAAAATGGTTTTGGTAGTTTTTTTTGTGTGGGTTATGCCTCCAGATCCTCCATATAGGACTGAAAGTTCATATTTATAATGAAATAGTAACTGTAATTAAGAAATAACTGTAATTATAGCCTGTATTATCAAATGTTTTTCTTGAAATAGAGAAATAGCAAGAAATATCATGGGATTTCAAAGTATGAACAATCAAGAAACCAATCAGAGGCAACTGTAATAGAAGACCTTTCCAACATCACCTTATTTCTGCCTTGCTGGAGTGGTCAGGGTCAACTGTAAATGCTGTTATCATAAAGAGGGCAGTTCTAAAAGCTGCAGCAAAGTGGTATACCACATACACAAGTTCACAGTGGCCCTGTTCTGAAGTGCATAAAGTGTAGAATTGTAGTTCCAGCAGTCACTTACAAGTAATAACCTACATCTCAGGCAACATTTACAATAGAACTGTTCGATTACACAGATTGGGTTTCCATGGCAAAGAAGCTGTTTACATGGTTGTGATGCACAATGGCAAGCATCTTCTGGAGTGCTGTGAAGCAGACAACCATTAAACCTTGGAGCAATGGAAACATACTCTCTTGGAGCAGCTCATCACACTATACCATTAGACAGTCTGTCAGGCAAATATGTTTTTGACAGATGCCAGAACAACGCTGCCTGTTTAATGCAGGAGAAATAATGTTTGGCTTGCTTCCAGTCAATCTTAAGTATTAATAATAATAATAATACATTTTATTTGAGGGCGCCTTTCTAAAACCCAAGGTCACCTTACATAGAGAGGGGGGAAAAAAACCCCATTAAATTTGACAACAAGTGAAATCTATATTCAAAGCGAGTAAGCCAGTTTGAATAAGTGTGTTTTGAGCTGTGCCTTAAATAAGTTAAGAGAATCTATGTTCCTTATGGCTGGGGGAAGTGAGTTCCAGAGCCGAGGAGCCGAGCGGCTGAAAGCAATAAATTCAATGAATAAAAATCTTAATGCTATTAAAGCTACAGCATTTGATATTTTACTAAGCTATGCACTCCTAACTTAGTAACAATTGAGGTGGCCCTATCTGGTTTCAGAACAATAATGTGGTCCATAGAGAAATGTAATTTTTGCTGTGGAAAACTTTGCTTGGCCTGAACAGACCTTGACCTCAACCCCCATCCAACATCTTAAGAGTGAATCACGATACTTGAAAATGCTTATTAGCAGAAATTCACCATTGACATTAGATTCGAATGATACTCCTTTCATTTAATGACTCTTGTATGTCATGTAATGACCAAGCCAAGCAAGTTTGTTCTGTACAGCATATCTCATAACTACATCATCAGTATACTGAAGGCAAACCAATATTCAATTACCAACTTCTGCACTGCACTGTTGGAACGTAAATCCCAGCTTTAAGCCTAATTCCTGCATTATTACCACTCGGGTTCCAAGACTGCTATAATTCATGCCAACATTGTGTCTAAAAAAGAAATACATGTTAAAAGTCAGGTCAGATGGGTTCACCTCGAACACTACAGAAGACCAGGAAGTCCTGGTTTCACTTGAGGGACTATACTGAATCAGGCTGTAGGACCTTACTACATCAGCACTGTCGTTTTAGATTCACTTACCAATGCACTGTTTCACTCATTACCTTGTTCCTCAAGAGTGTCATAATGTTTGCTAATGATTTTACTCACACTCTATCTGTGAAATAGAGGGCACACCCTCATCCTTTAGTAGCCCTTTTTAACGTCTTTTCATCTTTTCCTATTATTGCAGATCTAAAACGGGAAGAATGTGGAGTGCCAGATGTAGGGCTAATCAGTACTGAGGGACAGAATCTGGCAGAATTGGAATCTGGGAATCTGCTACTTTATAGAAGTTAGCAGTGCCTTGTTGTGTTTCCTGTAAATTATCAGTTGGGAGTTTTGATATTCACACCTGTGAATGGACCAGCAATGGATGGCTGTGGCATCACTGAGGTTCAAACTCATGATCACCTGAACCCCTGATATTTGGGTGCATGCTCAAATGATCAGAAGCATGTTACTACTACTACTTTGCAGTGAATAAACATTTATGGTCTTCAGGGGCTCTCAAATGCAGCCGTATGTGAGTTTAGCCTGGAGGTCTGCACGAGACTTGAACCCATGGGTTTGAAACCAGATACAACCTTTCCTGGCACTTGTGGGAGATTGAAAGAAAACCCATCAGACTACTGTTGGGCAGCTACTCTGAAAGTATTAACATGCATAAAGGGCTGCCCCTTTGTTCAACGAAGAAAGGAAAGTATTAGCTCTGAGTGATCTATTCCAATTTTCATGTCAGGTTTGTAATATTGGTATTATTATAAATAACAGGTATGTCATTTTTAATCCAGCACAGCATGGTAATAACTTGGGAAAGAGCTCATGTTCAGGAATGTACATTTAGATCACAGATGACAGCTGGAATAAAGATCAGACCAGTGTATGTGGAGGAGGAGGATGAGGAGGAGGAGGAGGAGGAGGAGGAGGAGGAGGAGCTCTTTGGGCAGCTATATTAGAGCACACCAAGTAATGTGGTCCCATTAAGTAATAAGGTTCCAACAGTTCTGCTGTACACAGGTTGCTGGAGTGAAGATGCTGTCCACGTAGTTCCTAAAGAACATGAGCCAGCCATCTGTGAGGTGAGAAATGTTTTTTTCTCTTAATGTCGTGCTTAGTCAAGATCATTCAAATGTTTACCACTGCAGTCGCTGTCCAGCACGTAGTTCTGAAAATGATCATGAGTTTAATGGACTCTTGTTGCTTGGCAAAAGCAGATTGCATGTGTGCGAGATGAAATGAAAACATGAATACACACAATAGTTGGATAAAAATGTTTAATTTCAAAATTTCAAAGGAAGAGACAAATCCTGCTGGTTGTGATTGTGTTTGTTCTGTGTAGTGTTTGGGATCTTTCTGGTAACTGGGTGAATTTCACAGTGAATTGATTTGAGTCAGTATTAATTAGATTTAATTAGAGTCAGTTTAATTAGAACTAAATATTCAAAGTGCCACTGATTTTCAATATAATTGCAGCAGCTGTCTTTTACACTATATGGACATTTCATGACAAATGACTCATCTGAAATACTCTTAAAAGTTACATTAACCTTTAAAATTAGGACAATTTTTCCCTTCTGGAAATGTATGGTTCTTTTACTAAACAGATATACAGTATGTACTGTATATAAAGCCCTTATATTAAGCATATATTTAATGACTTTTTGATGCCATTTATATTTGGCTCTGTAAAGTCTTTCTACTCTTACATTTTTAATAGCATCTTCTTTCTAAAACAAAGGCTTGTTATTTTTCAGTCTTATTGTGTACTGTAACTTTTAACAAGCCTCAAAAGGACATTTTAAAATCCACATTCACTGTCTTGGGGGATGTGTTACAAGATGGGTTGAGTGCTTTATTTCCAGCAGGATTAAAATTGTATCTGTGCACAATACAGCACAAAATCAATGGTTTTAGCTTACTGTTCTTCTACAGATTCTCACCGGGATTAAACAGTCCAGTGGGGCCCCCAGTTAAACCTTTAAAATCCTAGACAATATTTAAATTTAAAAACAAAAAAAGATCAGTCACATGTCTGTAACTTGTAACATCTCAGAATTACTGAACCGCTCACATTTATTACTTGCAGTCTGTTGTTTTGAGAGCCCAAGAGGACCAGTTTGAAAATATTGCACATCATATATCATGCACATGTATGATCACTCCAGACTGTCTCATTCAACTGGCAATGCCAAAAGTGGTGTGTGTGTGTGTGTGTGTGTGTGTGTGTGTGTGTGTGTGTGTGTGTGTGTGTGTGTGTGTCTACAACTGAACACCTGTATTTGAACTGGTAAGTATTTGATGTGTGTCTCTCCATGGGGTTTTATATGGGAATAGCAGACTGGACCACAGTCATTGGGGTCCTGTGGGGTTTGTATTGAGGCTGCCTGGAGGAGGCCAGGTTTAATATTGGAGGCTTTATTTACTGGAGGGCTGCACGGGACATAATGGAGGGCTTCTCTGAAAGTGGTGAGAAAATAAAAGGTAAACCTCTAACCCTGGAATTACAGTAATTTAAGATCAGAGCCAGTGACTCAGTACCACCTGTGTCCTCATCAGGCTCAGTGCTGTTTTCCCTGTAGTGCAGTGTGCAGAGAGACACATCGGGTAATAATCAATAAAGCCTTTTATACAACATTGACATCTTCGAGTACTTTCGCTTGCTCCTTTTCCTAACAAGAACATCTTTCATATTGGCCACTCAGATGACACTCGAGAAATTCTGAATGCAGCTCACTACCAATTGTTTCTCTTAAGAATAACAAGGTTGAAAAATATGACTCATGCCTCCCTAAGGAAATACTGTATAAATATGCATTTCATATATGCTAATAATTTGAAGAACAGTTGTCAGTGCATTTAATCTTAAAAAAAAAAAGAAGCAATGAACAAGGAACATAAATATGCAATGCTTCTTTTTCTATATTACTGGCGCAGTGCAGATAAAATTATTTCCCTCTTTTTTTAGCTTGTCTGTAAATAAAGGTCCCCTGTTACAAACCATACAAGTGTGCCTTTCAAGATAAATTCATGGTCCTTGAAACCCATTTGTTTACCTTTAATGAGATATCACTTTCTGAAGGAAATGTACATGTTCATTATAACCTTAAAAACAAAAAAAGCAACGGAATGCAATATGATTTAACAAAACAAAAAAACAAAATATAGCAAAAGACAAAATATGCTGACCACTACAGTTTAGTAGCAGAAGACAGGAGACCACATCGCACATCATTGTGAAAATTGTGAAAAAAAAACTGTGTGAAAAAGGAGAAAATCAAGGGATTGGTCTTCCAGTCAGCAGATGATTATATCATCTATGGATAGGAGAGACAATTTAAACATCTAATCTAATTTTGAGAAAAAGATATTGTTTTCCCCTTCCACTTTCTTACCTCAATAGGCCTCTTGGAGGTCTTGTATGATTCATAAGACCTGTGTTACCTCTATTGTTGGTTAACTTAAGACACTGGAAGTTTCAGTCTGAGATTTATAAAGTCTTTTCCTTTTCACATAAATGTGCCTGTTTTCAAGACAGTGTCAGCCTTTATTATGAATTTTGATGTGTGTAAGATCCTGCACTCTTAACTCTTGCTAGGTTCTTGTCTGAAACATGTATTTTTCCTCATGTTTTTCCTCATCATGCTCGGTCTAATCCTTGAAGGGCATTTTGTTAGTGCTCAGTGTTAGTTTTATCCATTTTGATAGGTCTTCATCTATTCAATGAATGTCTGTACTTTTGCCAGTTCTTTGTAAAATCTCTCAAATCAAATAATGTAACCTGGTCACATTATTTCATGAACGCGTCAAAGCACAGAGAATTACTACCCTCTCCTACTGGCAGTCTGAAGGACAGAAAAAAAAACCCTTTACATATGTCCTGACTTGGTTGCCATATTCTTTTTTTTGGCTGCATAATTACAAATTGTCCATTGCTTTGCTCTGTTCCTGGACATAGCAGGTTCCTTAATTTAGTCGTCTTTTTCAATGCATTGTTTTCTTTGTTCACAGGTATGCAAGAACATGAGTCAAACCACTGAGAGCTCTTTTTAAAAATATCTTGAAAGGTTTACTAGGATCTCAAATGAAAGATGAATGCATCTATGTGGCCTTCTTCACTCACAAACTCCTCCACTGTGCTCACTAACCGCAGTGAGGAGACCGGAAGGGGTAAGCCAGCTGTGTCAGGAACCTGTGAACAGGTCCACATCGCCCCAGAAGTTTTCCTCACATTGGGCCTGGTGAGTCTGCTGGAGAACATCCTCGTTATCCTCGCCATCGTGAAGAACAAGAATCTTCACTCTCCCATGTATTTCTTTGTGTGCAGTCTGGCTGTGGCAGACATGTTGGTGAGTGTCTCCAATGCGTGGGAGACTGTAGTGATCCACCTCCTGGCCAATAGAAGGTTGGTGGTGGGAGACCACTTCATCCGTCAGATGGATAATGTGTTTGATTCTCTGATCTGTATATCTGTGGTGGCGTCCATGTGCAGCTTGCTAGCCATTGCCGTTGACCGCTACGTAACCATCTTCTATGCGCTCCGCTACCATAACATAATGACTGTGAGGAGAGCAGGGATGATCATTGGGAGCATATGGAGCTTCTGCACTGGCTGTGGCATCATCTTCATTATCTACTCTGACACCACACCGGTAGTGGTGTGTCTGGTGGCCATGTTCTTCGTAATGCTGCTGCTGATGGCCTCCCTTTACAGCCACATGTTTCTGCTGGCACGCTCCCACGTCAGACGCATGGCAGCCTTGCCTGGTTACGACGCCTCCATCCAGCAGTGGGCCAGCATGAAGGGAGCCATCACCCTCACCATCCTCTTAGGGATCTTCATCGTGTGCTGGGCCCCATTTTTTCTTCACCTCATTCTCATGATCTCCTGCCCAAGGAATTTATACTGTATCTGCTTCATGTCACACTTCAACATGTACCTCATCCTCATTATGTGTAACTCTGTGATTGACCCACTGATCTACGCACTGAGGAGCCAGGAGATGAGGAAGACGTTTAAGGAGATCATCTGCTGCTACAACCTGCGCAGCTTCCTTATCTTCTCCAGTAAATACTGAACTGCACCATGAGAGTTACCTCAGAATATTAGTTTACAATTACCCAAGAACTCATACTGAATAGTGTATCTTAAAATCAAGATCACAAGCCTATAATTTATAAAGGTGTCTTCAGACACTAAAGTGAAGTACAGAAGATAAAAAATAAAAGCACAAAGAAAATGTGAAAAAATATGTACAGCCCAATATTTTTTTGTATTTTGTTTTCTCTGAGGTTCACTTGTGATATTTGTTATGCTGTTATGTAAATGACATCTGATCTGATTGGTTGTCTTGCATCTTGCTTGATTCAAATAGCAGTCCAACCCTAAAAGCTGTTTACAACTTCATTGTGTGAGTGGAAAAGCTGTCCTGTTGTCTGCAAACAATGGCTACTGCTATAGTAATATATGTAATATATGTAATTAAAAAAGAACAAAATATTGCTTAGTTTCCAGATAATTTATAAACAATAGACTATGGTACTTTTGTGAATATATTTATCAGCAATTACTTGCTGCTTTAAAGTCTAATTTTAAACAAAATATTTTTTTGGGAATAACAATTGTTGTTATTGAATGAAGGCCCCTAATCTATGGAGATGAATCAGCCTTCAGTGTGTTCTGTACACCTTTATTTATCTGTGTAAATCACAGGTATTGAGATGTTTAATGACAGTAATTCAACAGAGATTTAAGCACAATTTAAGAGACTCGCATGGTGGCTGACTGCATGCATTGTTAGACTAATGGATTAATCCATAGGCATTGATGTGAAATGGGCTGGGATCCCCTTCAGTGATCTCTCCCCATAATTTGCTGTCAGAACATAATCAACTACACCTTAAATAAGCAGATATTTAGTTTAATTGAGTATTTTCCTTCCCACCTTTATGTCCAAATATATACAAAAGGCCACAAAATGTTAGCATCTTTGTTCCTTTACTGCAGTTCACTCTTGTACTGTTGACGTAACCTGAGCACAATGCCTGTGGTAATGTAAGACACTCTGTAGTCTTTAGATAGCAAGATAGTTCATTTAACAGATCTAGCAGGTTTGTTTACTTTAAAACCCAGAAAAAAACACCTTCTACATCTATTGATGCTCGTCTGTATCTGTATTGTACTGACACATGCCTAACCAGGTTTACCGGGCATTCAGGTTTGAGCTCTGCTGAGCAGACTAAGGAATGCAGATAACGTTTCTCTCTCAAGGAGGTGTTTTCACTCATAAAAGACACTTTCTGTTTTGTCCTTGGTTAACCAGCTCAGTGTCTTACAGTCATAGACTTTAGCAACATACATGCTGCTAACACTGAATTTAATGGCCAGCACTGCAGGGTGGAGGTAGCTCAGTGGGTAGGATACTTATCTCCGGATCAAGAGGTTATGGGTTTGAATCCTACCACTGGGTCCCTGAGCAAGACCCTTAACCCCAAGTTGCTCCAGGGAGACTGCCCCTGTAGATGGGGAATGGAAGTCGCTTTGGGTAAAAGCATCTGATAAACGCCGTAAATGTATGTACAGCACTGTTATGCAGCATAAAAATAGTTCTGGTGAGACTGATTGTGAGTATGTGTCAGGGTGTATGTATGCACACATATAAATATATTGTGAAGTTTATATCAAGTATGTATATAAATGTACAAAGTAATTTGAAATGTTGAACGGATACATATTTTGCATATTGAATGTAACGTATCCTTAATGCTCATATGTTGTATAAAACATGTATTATGGGCTATGTGATACAAGCAGGCGACTAACTATGTTTATTTGCTGGCCTTCAGATAATATTGTTTGATATCCAGGGTGGTGCTATAGTTGTGTATGCTCTACATATTATGTGCTATGGTGTGGCTTAACCTTCTGTGATATTGCTAAGAAAATGTGCAGGTTCTTTCTTATATATTTGATTAAGTATGAATGTTTAGAAGAGATTTAAAAAGCTTGGTATTCACCTTCAAGCATCCTGATCCCTGTACTTTTAAAACAGTATTGTGTTGGTGTGGTGTGGTGTATTACTGTATTGTGACATGCATCACACATAATGTTGTGTTATGTTGCATTTTTGATCTGGTACAGTGACTGAGAACTGAATGTAATGAATTTGACCATCATGCACAACAAGAGGCAGCTTGATTATTAAACAGACTAAGATTTAATTGCTTTATTGTACTGTTATAGATAATTGGATGTCATGTAGCAGTTTTAATATCCACCATAGCTGCATCTAAGTGTACATTTCTGTTATTCAAAACTTTTTCCTACATTTATTTTTCGGTCTTATCAGAGGAAGATGCAAAAATTGTTGACCTATTTGCTAAATATGCCGAAGTCAGCATTTAGAAGGTGTTGTAGACTGTACAGAATTTCCTCTGTGCGTTGCTGAGAACTAAACATTGTGTGACATTACAGAAAGGGAAACCGTTCGGTTCTTATGTGTGCTTCAAATTTCAGAGCTATTGCTTCACACTGAAATAAAGCTATATTTTGGCAAATCAGGTCAATACATCACTTTCCCATGATTAAATTGTAAGATTCTTATAAGACTACATAAAATATTCAACTCATTTCAGCTCCTGTTTTTTCTCCTTGCTCTACTTACTAATGAAAATGAAAACAGTGAAAAACCCAGCATGTGATTGTCAGCGAGATTAATAAACATTTTAACACAGTGTTCTGTGTAGTGACTGCCTGGTCTATGGTCTTCGTAATGCATTCGAAATGCCACATTCACACGTATCTCTGATGGAGTCCTGAGCTTGTGTAGAGCAGAGGAACATTTTCCTGAAGGTGTTTCTCAGCTCAGCACTGCGGAAGGCGTAAATGGCTGGATCGACCACAGCATGACTCATAAGCAGCACCACATGCAGCTGGAAGAGTGAGCGGTAGCACTCACAATATGGGTTTTCTGGACATATCGTGATTATCAACAGGTGGAAGGAGAAAGGAGCCCAGCAGACCACAAACACACCGAGCAGGATGGTGAGGGTGAGCGCGCCTTTCAGCCCACTCTTCCTGTTGTGTCCAGAAGCCCCTGGCATGGACATGATCCTGCTGGCATGATACCGTGCCAACAGGAACATATGCACATAGAGCAGCAGGATGAAGAATAGGGCTGTGAAGAAGACCACAATGAAGAATATCTTGACTGCAGCGGCTTCGAAGAACCCGATCATGACGGCCCCGCTGACACCGCAAGCGGTCCAGATGGTGGCCAAGATGGCCACCGTACGGCGTACAGTCATGAGCGTATGGTAACGCAATGCATGGAATATGGTGATGTAGCGATCTGCAGCAATCACCAAGAAGCTGAAGATGGAGCCTACAAATGACATGCAGAGTAAAGTGTCCATTACGTTGTCTATGCTGCGCTCTGATGCTCCCCTGGAGTTGAGATGTCCAGTGTCTCTAAAAACCAACATGATGTTCTCCCATGTCTTGGAGAGGCTTGAGATGGTGTTGAAAGCTGCCAGGCTGCAGATGAAGCAGTACATAGGCGAGTGCAGGTTCTTATTGCGAATGACCGCCACCACAACCAGAAGATTTTCACTCAGGCTCACAAAGCCAATGACCAGAAAGATTTCAATAGGAATCACAACCTCTGGACAGTCTGTGGTCTGATTAGGACTTGTGTTGTTGCTCATGATGGATAAGTGGCTTAGGGAGAGCAGCTGGGTTCTGCAGAGATGGAGCTGGCTTTTGATGAATATTCTTCACGGGTTCAACTTTCATACAGCCTGAAAGAAGCAAGAATCTGGTGTTACACTTTTACGAGTGTACAAACTATCTACAAACTAACTATCTATTACTTAAAATTAAGGTGTAAACCCCTTAATACTCACAGGCCCACCTCTACCATTCCCACTTTATCCTAGAGTGGACTAGATCAAGCCATACATAAATGTAACTGCACCCATTCTAAAATGTTTTACAGAATTATTTCAGGTAGGCCTACCTGGCATATTCAAAATTATCTTTCCAATTAAGTCATCAACCTGCTAGGACTCCCCAGCACACAATGCCTGGGAGAGTAAGCATGGCATTCCAAAAAGGAGTAAATGTTGAATTTAGTTTCTAACTAATGCTAAAACTTTAAAAATGATGGTTTACACAGGCTATATGGTTTTGTGAGTCTCCTGGGCCTAAGCATCTTTTGAACCCCTCCCCAACCACTAACAATAACACAATAAAAAATAGACCTAAAAAGTGGGACTAAACAATAGTTTCTTTTAATGATCATGTACACTTACGAGTAATGCCAATCTGTTATTTTTGTTTTAAAAATTAGTCTTGTGTACACTTCTATTATGCCAAGTCAAAAATATTTAATCTCATTGTGTACGATTAATATGTTTAAAGACAAACTGTTATCCTGATTCCTTCACTTTTAAGAAAATGTAGTCTTATATGTTGATATGAAAACATTTATTGCACGCTGTCTACAGCATCCGATTTGAATAGAAACAATACAATTTTGTATTTTGGTAATATAAAACTGGAAGGGCATGAGAAGATAAAACATTTATTTAGTCTTTTATAAATATTAAACAGGTATTTACTCACCTAATTTACTCAGCTAGTTTGTATCTATATTGATTTGCCAGTGTTTGAGCCTCCCTAAAATTCGAAGCCAGTAGAAACCCTTGGGCTCTCGGCTCACTGGGCTGGTTAGCAATCCATACATGGGTTAAAATGTAACAGGACAAACAAAAATATAATTGAACCTATTGGAAATGCCCATGTTTGTGGGTGCATGTTAAGGATTTGTGGGATAAACTGATTACCCAAGGGTTCACAATGTTACCAGTCAGCCTGCAGCCCTACCGCTGAATAGGTGCTCCAGAAATAGTTTGAAGGTAGGAGGCCTGTTTTGTATCATACATATTCATTCAAGCACAATAAAAAGGGATAGATCATAAAACTAGAAATGGAATTTTCTGCTGACATAAAGAACCACAGATAGGCAGTTTATTATCTAGGGTTGGCAGGAGCCAGTGCTCACCCAAGGAACCGCCAGTGCGAGAGTGACACGGGGAGAAGACCACTTGCGGCTAGAAAAGAAAAGATCAAAGGAGGCATGAGATGAAAGAAGAAATGTTTGTCAGAGAGCATGTCATTAGGTACAGTGATGTAATGCCATGTTTACAGAGCCACTCATGCTTGCTCTGGGCTGCTGGGTGCAAGGGATGTCTAATGGGACTTCATGGACATTTCTAAGAAACGCCGTATGAACTTGCCATATCTTTGCATTCCAATGAGCATGAGAATCATTTCTGTTTACAAAGTGGCAAAACCTCAGGATCAAAATGAGATGGTATAATGATCAAAAGAATGCATAACAAATAACAAACAAAGAGCATAATTTCAAAGGAGCAAAGGGTATACATATTCTCTTTATTTAAAGAGCATACATCGTTCACAAATGAACTAAAACCCTGGGGTGAAAAACACTTCTTTCAGCCTGCTCAAGAGCAGCTACCAATCACTTATTGAAACTCATTATCCAGATTTATTATCCATTACATTCAGTAAGTTCTATGAAACTACTCTGTTTATTGTTATTAGAATGAGGAATTGGAAGTATGAACTCACTGATGTGATAATTAGTGATCTTTCAGGAGGGATGGATTCTGGAGGTGGCTTCAATTGACATTTAAGGTACTGCAAAGGTCATCTCATCTATATGAAATAGCAAAATATCATTCTCCAACCTTTCTTATTACAGCCTGTGAATAAGCCTTCAGCCTACCCAGCATGACAGTGTACAGCCATGATGGCAATAAAGTCATAATCATGACACATAGTCATTTGTAGTCATTTTAAAGGTCATTTTTAAAGGATATTACATAAATATTAGAAGTAGGATTATGGTCAAATGATAACAACACAGACTTTCATACAGGCACTGCAAAAGGTTTTCTAATACAAACGTTTGGTAAAATGAGCAAAATAAAAAACTTACCTTTTCATTTTTCTGCAAAAAAAAAATTCTGAAAGCAAACTCAGCTGAAGTTCTTCTGTTTTGAGAAGAATGTCGTGTCACAGCCGAAGTGGTATTGCTATTTGCTTTTGGTCTGAGGAAGGCTAATGGAAAGGACATGGTGTGTGTTTTTGCGCCCTTGAGTTAGAAAAACTCTCTACATCCTTTATTTTTTTACCCTTGGACGGCAAGGCCTTTTTTTACAGCAAACATGAAGTTTACAAAGCGAAGTTAGCTTTAAAAGTCTTTAAAAAAGTTTGCAGTCACTGTTAAAAAACAATTATTCTGTAACCATGTTCTCACTCCTGCTTTATTCCTCCAGACTACTGTGATGCAGTTTTCACTGGGAAACGCCTGCTGTGGTTTGCTCCAAGTCATTAGGTCAGTGTTCCATGCTCTGCACAAAACTGTCGAACCCTCTCTACTCCACTCTTGAGATAATAGACATGATTAAGTCTACGAACTTTGCGAACTTCACTATATCACACAGCTATAATCATGAGTGCTGAACTGCAATGACGCAATGATACCGTTTTGGAGAATGTGTTTAATAATTATAGCTCTGAGGTAAATGAAACTGTCTGCTTGTCAAACCCTACAGTTTTAAAAATGCGACCCATAAACTGTCTGACCTCTATGAATGCATTTTCAATAACGTTACTGGCTGACCTGGGCTCAAATCACAGCATGATTAGTCTAAGTTAATGTTTGTGCATAAAGTTTTTTTAGAATGATATTTGGCTAAACAACTTGCTGAAGCTACATGTATTCAAACTTTTAAGAAAGTGCAGCTCTGAATTTCAAACATGACTGCATTATAAAATGTATGTGACAAATATAAAACATTATACATGGTATTTCAGAAGTTGTAATAAATTAACATAGTTGTGAAAAGAATGAATTTATTCACCTAAAATTTCGAACATTTCAAATGTGATGTTTGGATGTTAATAAATAAATAAATTACTTAACAATTTCTCTAAAGGAAATAAAGCCAAATGTGCAAATAGTAGTGCACAGTTACTATTTTTGTTTAGCGTTTGACAAATTGGGCAAAGAGGAAAATACAAATATAATACAAAATGTGATCCACAATGTATAGCTGTAAGATTGTTCTTAGCGATTCGTGTAACACTGATGTTCTACATTCTAGGAACAGGCTGTGCTATAATAGTATGTAATAGTAAAATGTTGGTCCACCCATTTACTGTAGCTGACGTTAAATATCCTCGCATAAATTAAATAACTGTAACTTTGCTCCCAGAAACCACCAGGATTCATGCTGTGTCTCTCTGGTGTTGTAGAATTTCCCCCTTGCTCTTTTCTCTTCCACTGAGGGGCTTTTCAGTGATGATTTTTATAATTGTTATGTCAATATGGTCTTTTCAAAAAGTCAATATAGTATTTAAAAGAATGTGCACTTTCAAAAGGACCTACTCTTCCACATCTGCATGCATGCACACATATCTCCATAACTGAGATCTTTTGAACAAAACAAAAAAGCAAAAAAAAAAAAACAAATAAAAAAAATGCATTAATGATTAACAACATTTTTCCAAAAGAGCAGACAGACTCTTAAAATGATTGTGATGTCCATTTCTTTCCATGGTTTCATGTGTGCATTTTAAGAAGTACTATCAATAAATAAAACCAGTGAGATACCCTGGGAATTAAATGTCACTTCATCAAAAGGCCTATGGTAAGTTATGCACTACTACAGTGAGGCAGATGTGCAATAATTTGTGTTATTCATGCTTTGCTTGTTTCTAGGCTTATTTCAAAGTGAGCCCCAAAGCATGTTCTGTATACATTGTGAGGCCCTTCAATAGACATGAGAGCTTTTCCAACAACTTTGCACTTTACAAAGAATTCTGTCATGCATTTTAAGTTCTGAAGTGATGTTTGTTTCGTTGAAGGTGTTACTGAACTGTGAATATATCCTCATTTAAACTCTTTTTAAACTGGTCTTTTGCAGCTTCTATCAGATGCTGGTGAGATGAATGCTGAATATTATGGTTTATGGCAAAAAGGATATACAGAGGTGCTGGAAAGTTTGTGAACACTACATTATTCTCTGATCTACATTTATCTGACCTAAACTGTGATCAGATCTTCGTCTAAGTTCTTAAATCAAGGGATGTCATAGTTTTATCAGTCTATTGAACAAAGTGATTTAATGAATAACTTTGCTGGCAAATATGCTTTCAGTAACTGAGCCTCAGTGGTGTCACCAGCAGTCCAGGGATTTGAACCCACAACCCTCTGATTTCATGCTGAACTCCCTAACCACTAGGCCACCAGCTGCCGTAATGTTTGCTCATTCTCAGCACAGTGAACTTTAGTCTCTAATACAAAGGGTACCAACCAGGTATGTGTGCTTAATAGGGTGGACAGTAAGTGTTCACTGGATTTAAAAACTCTTTTAATACACTGTGTAAAGAAAGTGGTTAATCTAATTACCCTTTGTTTTGGCTCACTTTCATATCGTCTAATTTTTCCATATTTTAATTCATTTCTACTGTTTGTTAATTCATTTTTGTCATCTAGTGTGGGCCAGAAAAGGGCAGTTTCCCCTTTTGAGACTTGGTTCTTCCAATTGTTTCTCAACAGTTTTGGCTCACCACTGCTGTCCCCCAAGGGCCCTGGAACTGGATTTCTGTAAAGCTACTAGGTGAGCATGGCCGCTGTACAAAGCACTATACAAATACACTTAGATTTAACTGAATTGAAATGCATTGAACATTGGAGACTGAGATCTGTATGAAGCTCAGCTGCAATCTTTTCCTTCTGAAAGCAACCTCCAGTGCCATTTAGCTCTGTTAAAGTCACGCTCCGTCACAGACTGCCTCATTTGTAACAGATGGTGCAAAAGAATGAAAAGGCCTTCGAATTACCTCTTCACTGTGGTGTGAGATGTGCCTGGTATTCAATGATGACGCTTGTGTTCATAACTCTTGAATTGTAAGGCTTAGATATTTTTTAGATATTCCTTGCCTCAAACCAGGGCTGGAATGGCCATTGGGCATACCGGGCCCCCTCTCTCCACGTGCCGGTTTGGTTCAAATCCCACACGTTTGAAGAGAGAATTAACAATCTTTCAGAAGCATAAGATTTTCTGATACTGGTTGTGATTGAATGGTAGCGTGCTTTGAATTCAAGCTATTCGGTTCATTTTCAGTCATTTTAACTGTACTTTAAAAAGTTGCCATTGTGGGCTGTATTTTGCTTGGACCCCCCATGACTTCTGCATGTGGCTGTAGTTTGACTTTAATAATTCTGAGTGTGAGGTCATATTGAAACCAAACCCTATGGCAACATTGCCCCCTGCTGGCCGTAAACAGATATAAGAGAATATGTGGCAGGATTGTGTCGCACTTAGCAGGCTGTTTAATGTATTCAAAAGTGTCACGTTTAAAAAGTGGCAGAAATAATTAAAAGTCACGGCTTCCTGAAGAGTTGTATGTGAGTTTGTCTGCGATATTCATATTCATAATCATTTCTCCATTCATCTCCTTACTCATGTGTTCTCCACCGGCTACTCCTCTCTTTCTGCCTGTTATTCTTTAGCTAAAATAGTCCTTGACAGAACACATGAATGCCCAGAGATTATACACCCTGTTACTCACTCATTGTTTTTGGCAGTTGCTTTCCTGCCCATTGTTCACAAGTTAGGTGATGGTGCTTCACACACACATAGAATAACTGGTGATACGTTGCTGGTTCTGGTCTGTTATTTTTGTCCCACTGGTGCGGAGTGTTTTGCCGGATAGGAAAGTTTTGGTTATGTGTGCTATTCTGAGAGGTAGGTTGGATAACACCAGGGTCTGGCCCTGCAAGTGAAACACTGTGCTTTCCTCTTCATCCCGCTTGTGTAAGTCATTATAATAAACTTTATTTTGTAACAGCTGGTAGGATGTTTAAACAGCTCAGGCTCAGAAGGACGCATTTGACAAATTGCCTTTAGATGGCAGGAGGGAATCAGCACAGCTGCCAGAGCCGCTTTCTTTCTTTATCTCACACTGATATGAATCATAACAGAGCGATAAGAAAAGCGGTAGGAAAATCGACTACGAGTTCCAGGCTGTACTTTCTGCACTCTTTACATTTAGAAATTTTTCATGAGTTCACATGCCTCTTCCTGAAATGGCCCAACATTTATACAGTAAGTATAAAAAAATTATTACACACCCCCCCACCACCACACACACACACACAAAATTAGCTCCATTTACTCAATGTGATTTATAACATTCAAGTGAGAGACATGCTAGTGAGTTCACATGCTTCTCCCTGATATGGCCTAAGATATATACAGTGAATATAGAAAAATGATCACTCTCACACACAGCTCTATTTACTTAATGCAATTTATAACATTCAAGGGAGAAACAGTATAGTGACAGTAGAAATAAAAAATAAATAACAGAATCACTGAGATCCAAAAATCTAAAAATACCTGTAAACTCAACCAGGTGTAACTTATCACCTTCTCCACTGAACACCAATATTCCACCTGTAATCAGTAATTGATTTGGTTAGTTTGGCATAAAAGTAGCGGTTGCTGTAGTTTGGTAGTACAACTGAAAGCAACCAATCAACTATGAGTGGCAAGGCATTGTCAAAAGGGATGACGTATTCACTCCCTAGGAGCACAGTAAGGTCTATAGTCAACAAGTAGAAAGCATTTGGTACTAGTAGGACCCACTTTGAATCAGTTTGTACCTTCAATATAAATATGATTGCACATGTACAGTAAACATTCAATGACAATTTTGCACATGATGTCTATCTTACACAAAATATTTTTCTTATTTTATTTGTAGTCTATTTGTTACTATATTTTTAATCTATTTGTCATTCTTATTCTATTTTAATCTGTTTGTTATTAAATTGTCTTTTCTTTACTTGTCTCTCTTTATTTGCACAGTCTTAGGTGTGATTTGGGGTACATTTCACTGTATGTTGTACTTGTATAACTGTGTATGTGACAAATAAAGGATCTTGAAAATCTTGAAATCTGACTGGATGGAAGAGCGAGGAGGAGAGTGGTCAGTGAGGATACCAAGAGGCCTTTGGCAACTTTGTATAAGTTACAGGAATTCATAGCGGCGAGTGATCATGCATGCATGTGATGGCAAAAGTAAGGAAGACATGGAGAAAGAGTGTAAGTGCTCAAAAGACCTAATTAATCACCAAGGTGCTTCTTGAAGAGCTGGGTCTTCAGACGACACTTGAGGACAGTGAGAGACTCCACAGATCTGATCTGAAGAGGGAGTTTGTTCCACCACTGGGGGGCCAAGACTGAAAAGAGTCTTGATGCATGTCTTCCTCTTCCTTTTATCAATGGAGGTTCCAGATGAGCAGTGCTTGATACCCTGAGAAGACGAGAAGTGACCCACCGCTTGATGAAAGCAGATAAGTAAGGAGGTGCAAGTCCATTCTTGGCCTTGAAGGCAAGTAAAAACACAACCTGTAGAAAAAGTTGAAAAAACATGTTATGATCAAATGATCTGGTGGAAGGCAATGCAGCTCATCATCCAAAGAACACCACACCTACAGTAAAGCATGGTGGTGGTAACCTGTTTTTGGCATGTTTCTCTGCAGCAGGGACCGGGGCACTTGTCAGGATAGAAGGGAAAATGGGTGGTGCAAAATGCCATCAAATTCTTAATGAAAACCTGCTGCCCTCTGCCAGAAAGGTTTGCTGATCAACATGACAGTCAACCAAAGACTAACAACACAATGGCTGAAGTAGAAAAAGGTGAGCATCATTGCATAGTCTAGTCAGATCCCAGCCTTAAACCCTTTTGAAAATCTGAGGAATGACTTTGAAGATTGCAGCCCACCAATAGTCACAGTCTAATTTCCATGTGGTTGAACATTTCTGTAAAGAAGAATTGAGACATATAGGGCAGTCTAGATACTAGAGAGGTATCCAGACTCAAGTCAGTAATTAAAGTAAAAGGTAGTTCCTCGAAGTCCTAACATAGGAGAGTGATCTTTTGACCATCTCACTGATTCTGCTTATTGATTTATTTTTAACAGTTGCCACCACCTTTCACTTGGATGTTATAAGCTGCATTTAGTAAAAACATTGTGTGTGTATACATGTGTGTGAGTGTGAGTCTTCATTCCAGACTACAAAGCAGCAAAACGTGAATATTCTTTTATATACCAACAATATATAGTACAAACTCCCTGTTCTCCAGCACAACAGATCCGGGCAATATTTAAGTGAGCGAGCATCTGTAGACAGCTATTCAAATAAACTCAAAAGTCTTGCCTCAAAGAGACAACTCAGTCTTCCATCATAAAATAATAGTAAGAATTTGCAAAAACAATATATGTGCTCATTCTGTCTGTTGGCGGATATCCCTACAAGAAAGATCTGATACACTAGAAATGAAGACCAATTATGAAACACTAATGTAAAAAAAACCCCAGCATTTTGTAGCTCCTTTGGTCTTGAATTGCTCTTATGCTGCTTTATGTTTGATTGTAAAGAAAACAGAAAACAGTTTCTAAACATCACTGTAATACACATGTGCCTTCACAAAACCATAAACATGTTTGCTTTGAGCTACAATATCTTAATATAATTAATTGTTTTGGACACCGCGTCTGTTTAGACAAAAGTATTGTTATGCCTGACCATTACACCAAAAGGGACTTTAATGACATTGCATTCAAATGCATAGATTTCAATATGGAGTTGGTCCCCCGTCTGCAACTATAACAGCTTCCACTCTTCCTGGAAGGCTTCCCACAAGATTTTGGAGCTCCTGTGGGAACTTGTGCCCAGTTGGTCAAGAAAGCCTGGCTCACAATCTCTGTTCCACTTCATCCCAAAGGTGTTGGATGGGGTTGAGATCAGGGCTCTGTGCAGGACAGTTCTTCCACACTGAACTCATCCATCCATGTCTTTATGGAGCTCGCTTTGGGCACTGGAGCTCAGTCATGCTGGAATAGAAAAGGTTATTCCCCAAACTGCGTGCACAAAGTTGGAAGCATGGTGTTGTCCTGAATTGCCAGGTGTCCCAATACTTGTGTCCACATATTCAGTTGCAGCTCTGATGTTCACTGCTAGAGGGAGTTTCTGAGTCTGCGTCAGTGGAGAGATATGAGTGGAGCTGCTGCGCCGTGGCTGCGGCTCGACTTCTGCACGTTTAGAGACGCAAAACGCGTGAGTCGCTGGGTTTTCTCTTACGTTTCTTTACTATAATATGCATATTCGTATTACACCATCTAGGCTCTCTTCAGAGGCCTGCTTTTTCTGAGTATCAAGACTTTAAACACTTCATTCCTTACCCATGACTCAGCCGTTTGCTGTTGCAACAAAATATTGTAATCTTTCCACATGCCCTTTTTCTCACTCCAGAGAAATAGGGTAGGATTGCTGAACGCCCATGTCCTAATACCCCTAGATCTGTCCTTCAAAGGAAACAATTTTTCTTACCTGAGTCATGTATGTCTTATTTAGGAGGTCTGTGTTTAAGTCTGAGGGTGGGTGCAGTTGTGTTTTTGGGCCTTAGTCCTGTGACTTCTAAAGGTCAGTGAAAGTGTTTAAAAAGAAGTGGCAGTTCACATGGCCTTAGAAAACACTGGGAGAAAAGCTGTTTGGTGTCTGTCAGGTCTTGGAATTCCTCTTTTCAGCAGTTGCTGATGGTCATTTTGGATCTTCACAGCTGGCCAACCTATAAAGTGAGATTTAGGACAGTGTTCTCAAACATTCCAGGGAGAATGCAGTGGACAGGGAAGGATTTCCACCAGGGAATCGGCCTCATTGTGGGCAAGAATGTGTAGTGGGTGCAGGGAGAGCCACCCTGTGACTGCTGGAGAACAGAGAGGTTTTTCAGTGTGTTGCTTGCAGGAGCTGTGGCTGATGATTCTTTTCCACTGAGTCAGCCACACCAGGAAGGCACTCCCTAGCCTTATACGGGGCCTGCTTGAGACCACTGCCACGCCTTGGGTCTGGGACTAGGATTTTATTAGTAATCCATTTTGCTGTTTTTTTTTTAAAATTTTTATTATTATTGCATTGAGCAGTTTGTTTTAAAAGAGCCAAAACAACAACAAAATTTACTGAAAAGGGGAATAACAAACCATGCATGGCCTGGACAAAATGATATAGAACTTCTTAAAGTGAGCAGTTAAAGTGCAACTCTTAACTAATCATTGCGAATTAATTAAGTTTATTTATTATTTTAGAGATTAATTGAGTAATCGTGATAGCCCTATTTGGGCCTATGCTCAGTAGACATTGTGGAAGGGTTTGTTTTGCTACTGAGCTCCTCAGCAGCTTCTATAATTATTGTTACAAAAACAATGCAGCTCAGCTAGTCTGCTCACATTTTAGAAAATACTTTTTCCTTTTCTAAGCACTGATCTCCAATAGCTCGAATAGCTGGAGCCTAAGCAGAGCTGCTGCCACCTTATTGACACCCATCCAATATTTAAACAGGCTTGTGTGCAAAAGAGAGCGAAGAGGAGGAGAACTTTAGTTAAGAGCATGCTAGAGTTAAAAATATTGGTACACAACCCAAGTGCCCTCCCAGCCACCTGTCAGTCTCCATCTGTCCATATACCTGATTGGACAGTTCATTTTTAGGAAGCCACCCCTCTGTAATAAATATTTGGCCAGATTTATCTTGATCACAAAGTGACCCGCCTGGGATTTTGATGCTTCGACATGGGTTGCGCAGTCTTGTGCTTTCGAATGGATTTATATTTTTATTTTTAAAGGGTGTCCTGTTTCTGTCAGTAGATATGGATGGTAAGAGAGATCATGGCATGGGAGGCTTGCTGGCAAAAAGAAAAGATTTTCTTTGGAATTGGACATTTTGTAGTCACTGTAATCAGAGCCTATATTGTAAAAAATAAAAAGATCTGCAGAACAGAATGAGAAATCTTTCAATCTCTCAAAGGGCCAAAAACAGAAAGAAAGAGTGGAAGAAGGAGAAGGAAAGAGAGAAAGAGAAGGTAAGTGAAAGTTCTGCTCTGCTTGGTGGCTCCACCCTCTCTTTCAGAGACACTCCCACTTAGCCTGTCTTGGTTTTTCCTGCTAAAGGGTTGAAAGGCAGCGAGCCAGGACCAGAGCCAGAGTGAGCAAGACACACCAGACACTCTGAAAGTGCACGGATACAGAGAGAAGCAGCAGCTGCACCCTCAGCAAGTTTTCCCAAACACTCACTGATCTACGCAGGAGCTTTGCTCTACAACACCACCCTCTACTAGGTAAGAGTATCTACTCTTTGATTATGACTACCTGTTTAGCTCTGTTGTATTTTCTCAGACAACAGTCCTGGTAGAAGACACTATTTCATAGAGGTCTCACAGTTTGCAGAAAATGAATGGACTTTCAGTTTTCCTTTTCCTCAGCATTGTAGACGGTAAAGGTATGTGCAGAGGTGGGGGGCGTGTCGTAAGGACGTGCTTAACTGTGCAATGAGGAATTACCTTATCAGCTCAGCGTGAAGGAGGTCTGCTGCTTTGCCCTCTTAATCTCTGTATGACATTTTAGACTTTATAATATTGTTCCTTGTTTGAGTTTAATGCAATTAAATGCATCAGTAAAACCTGGGGCCTCAATCAAATGAGAGTCAAATGAGGACAAAAAGGAGTCAAGTGAGGACACTTGAGTGTGCCTCGAGTTTTATTGGAAAAGTGGAAAAAGCAAAGGCTTTGATTTGTTGAATGGCTTCATTTAATTGGGTTTTGATTAACATAGTTCTGTGTGTAGTGGCAATACCAATTGTGTAAATGTTTTTTGTGAGCTTGCTAGGGTGTGGCATTGAGATGGCTGGGATGGTGGGTGGATGGACAGATGGGGGAGGAGGAGGGAAGAGAAGTATATGGAGTATATGAATGATTTGAAGCTTTAATTGTATTCATTTTATAAACACCGTTTTTAGGCTTTCACACAACTCAGACAAAATGAGAGAATTCAAAAATGCAAATCAGTTCAGTACGCTCTAATCTTTATTCTCTGTTTCTTCTCCACTCTTTTCATCCCTTTCCATAATGATATTCTCTTCACCATTCCTCTTTCATTCCTTTCTATTCCTCTCCTCTTTTATTTTCTTCTCCATCCCTTTTCCCTTCTTGATTCCTCGGATTCATTTTCTTTCATTTTCCATTTCCCTTTCCCTGTTTTGTCTCTTCTCCTCTCCTCTTCTTTTTTTCCTGTCCTGTCCTGTCCTGTCCGGTCCTGTCCTGTCCTGTCCTGTCCTGTCCTGTCCTGTCCAAGCAGCTTTATAGCACCAAATCTTGTAATCCTAACTCACAGTGATGGAGTCTCCGGCTCAGAAGCGTAGCACCCGTAGTGGGGTGACCACCGTGCTCTCGCCCACCCGCATCACCCGGCTGCAAGAAAAGGAGGACCTGTGCAACCTGAATGACCGCCTGGCCATCTACATCGACAAGGTGCGGTCTCTGGAGGCAGAAAATGCTGGACTGAGGTTGCGTATCACCGAGTCCGAGACTGAGATCAGCCGGGAGCTGGGTGGAATGAAGGCAGCCTATGAGACCGAGCTGTCCGATGCCCGCAAGACCCTGGACTCCGTGGCCAAAGAGAGAGCTCGGCTGCAGCTGGAGCTCAGCAAATTGCGCGAGGACTACAAGGAGCTCAAGGCCAGGTATGAACAGAGATAAAACACTTACAGTCCTTAATAAATACAAATAAATAAAAAGCTATAGCTTTACAGCTAAACTGAATGAACACATGAAATATGCTAACATATTCCCAGTACATTCTGTTGGACAACAGTTGCACTATAAATAACAGTGGCCCTTTTAAAGTACCAAACTGGCATTTTAAATTCTTAATCAAAAAAATGCTTGCCTGTTTGATAAATAGCAATGAACGAATCAGAAGTGAGAGGCTGTTTACCACAATGAGTAATAATGCTATGATTTACAAATTATTTGATTTAAATACAATTCAGTACAATGCAATTATAATAATTGAATACATGGTGCGAGAATATATCAGACTTATATTGGTAATGCTGTAAAATTGCAACACGGATTGGCCATGATAAAAATGAAAAATCTAGATTTTTTTTATAATCAAAAATCTGTTGATCCGACAATTCTGGTCATGCATTGCTAAGAAATGTACAGATCCACATTAAAAACTGAGCTTACTATAGTCACCTAACTCACTAGTCCTGTATATCAGGGGGATCCAGTTTTCTGCAGGCTGTAATATTCCACTGTTTAAAGTGTGTGTGTGTGTGTTTACTTAATGTTAATCATCACTGGTCTGTTACTGCATTACATCTCAAACACCAGTTTACAGGTTCTGCTCTCTTAACATAAAACAATTTAAAATAAAGGGGCTGAAACACACTTTTCTCTCTTGAAGCCCTTCTAGCAACATTGAACAGGAATTCCTGAAGCAGGAATTCAGCCTTTAAACACTGTGCCTCTGGTGCTCTAAATCTTATCCCTAACTAATTTTTTCACACTGAAGTGAATAATTTGTTTCTCAACCTCTAAGGTTCACACCCTTAAGATTAATTGCTGTTTTGTTGTATAATGTGTGATAGCAGTGTTGCCTGCTGGCCTGTACTGTACATGCAGACTGAGCACCATGCTCATCCCTTAGACACATTCAACTGCATGACTAAATACATGTTGTAACCTCAGGTGCGCATGGTATGTTGTTTTATTACCTGTGGGGGTGTGTGAAACAGGATTGTCGGCACAACCGTGTCTAAACTGTCATGTGTGCCTGGGTGTGTTTTTGTTTCCATTATGAGTAAAGATATGTTTAATATTAAAACCTATCCAATTCAGACTTTCACTTGGACAGAGTTGTTTTAGGGATCTGTAGCATCTCTATTCCTTCTCTTATTTGCAAGCTATTCGTCTGGAAGCAAGTGAGACGTTGCCCAGTTACACATAGAAACTGGTTCCCAAAGCAAACTTCAAAATATTCTCTTTTCCACCCACAGTGAACATGTAAAAAAATAAAATAAATTGGCTTGAGATTTTGTAATATGGCATTCATTTTTAGGTGACTCAGGCCCAAGGACTAGAACCAAAACATTTGCCATGTGTTTTGCATACTCTTGTCATCAGGTCTTATGCCAGCTTGCGTAGGAGCGCTAATTTTCTCGTTATGTAAATGTGAAAAACTGATGACTGCTTACAAAAACTCTGTGAATGTCAACATAGTAGGTTTACAAGCCTGGAAACGCCTCTGAAAGATTAGAACATGCAAACAAGGTGTTAACAGTGCCGTCACTAAGCACAAACACTATCAATTATATTATCTATGTTATCAAATTTGGTTTGCTGACATTAAAGTGGCGTTACTGTGTAAACGAGGTGTGGGCCGGACCTGCAGGGGTGTGGACGCGCCATAGACTTTGAAGTTTAGCTCTTGCACAGCATGTGCATTACTAGTCAAAGAGTTGCTACTAATAAAAAAGGGATTTATTTCCAAAATTAAATTTTGTTATGAAACTCTTAAAACCTTTTCCCCCAGCTGTCAGAAAGGGCCCCTCAGGAAAGCACTTGAGAAAAAAAATTGACTTCTGCCAAATCAATATAAGATTATTTAGGCCACGTAAAACACCACAACTTTTCCTAATGCAGCATCCCTGGACGCTCTTGGAGGAGAACACTAACTCCCAATACTATAAGATTAGTTAACAGAGTGCTGAGTAATGGGGATAAGGAGGGCCTTCTTACCCATCCAGGGCCATCCTACAAATCTCAAAAAAATCACAGTGGGACAAAAATTTGTTAAAAAGTCTTTTTAACCTACTCTAATGCCGTGTCATGGAGGAGAATAGAAACTGCCAATTCTGTTACATTGACTAACAGAAGCATAGTGTTAAGTGTTGGAGGAGAGAAAGGGCCATAGCACCCACATAAATAAGGCAGTAAAACACAGTGTCATTGGATGCTGTATTAGAAAAGCTTGGAGAACGCTAACCGTCAATTCTGTTCCGTCGGCTAACAGAAGTCCATGCTGCTTAGCTTAGGGCTAAGTGATGGAGGGGAGAGCGAGAGAGCAATGCCAGGCCCCAGATGACTGTGGCATCACTGGGGGTGAGCATTCTATAATTGTAAAGGCTCATGGTTCTCTGCACAACAAAGAGACTACTGTACTGGATTCTTCTGTGCAAAAAACAGTTGTTGAGATTTGGGGCCAGAGACCATGCCCTCTGCTTGTGGGCTTATAAAGTGGTGTTTTATCCTCTGATAGTTAGTCTGAGTGCTTTGACGTGGACACAGGCAGGCAGTGTCCATTTGTTGCCCGGGTACGAAGGCGTGTGTTCCGGGAAGCGTTCCTCACTCAGTCAGTCTGAGATGCTCATTCTCTGTCACATTCTCTCACGCATCGCCTCTGTAGCCACTGCTGTTTGGGAGTGTTTTGTTGTCGTGGAAACGTGTGAGTTGCCATGGGCGTGTGAGTGGCCGCTGACTAATGAGCAGTGACTCACGGGCTTTTCGTGGCTCTGAGGGAAGCAGGCGGTCTGCCGGTTAAAAAAAAGTTGGCTCTGCCGGTTAAAAAGTTTTTCATAAATCAGTACAGGGACAGCCTTGTGTTATTTTTTTCAGTAGATAAAATACTGTTGAACCCGAGAGCTGCGTAAGAAGCAGAGCAGTTTAAAACTTTCAGTTTTTATGATGGCTCTGACTTGATTCTGCCATGAGGAGTAGATCTATTTTAATCTAGCCTAATTTCATTTAGCTGTTTCAGCCATGGATATATTAATAATAATAATTATAATTATTATTAATTTATATATTATTTGCAAAAATCATCCTAATAATAGCAATGCCCTGATGTTACAGAAAACTTGATGTTGTTAGAGAGAATATATTAAGATCCAAACAAAAATTGTCCTTTAATATTTATGCAAAATAAATATAATCTGTCATGAATACATTTTAATTTAGAGTTGGGCGTTAAAATTAAATTAGCTTAAATGTGATTTTTGCCAACGTGCAGTGGTCTACCCAAAGGCATCTGTGGGAGGAGCATGGATCAGTCCCTTCAGTGGGGAATACCCATTAGTCACAAGTGATCTTAGTTGCCTGGGTTAAAATTACACTTACTGCCACTACAGCTCCGACCCGCACAGTCCTGGGTGCGCAGGAATAATCAGGCCACCAGGAAACGTGCTCTGGACAGGGGAGAGAGACTGTGCGTGTGCGTGTGCGCATATCTGACTGACTACTGTTCCAGCCTGAAGGGGGAAAGCATTTGCCTGCTCTGATCCTCAGCAGACAGAGGTCTGTTGAGGGTGTGTGTGTGTGTGTGTGTGTGAACGAGACAGGTGGTGTTGGAGTGTATTGCCCTACTAACACTTGCTAATGTAGATGAAGCCCTGCTTTCAGGACCTGAACAGACTGCTGTGCAAACCAGTGTCATCCCCAGGCTAGAAATGTAAGGAATGGACAGCAATATGAGGGTTCTGTCATTTTAAAGGTCCTATCTACAATAAAAGTCAGTGAAACATTTTATTTTGGACAAATTCATGTCTAGATGTTCAGGAAATATCAGTCTTATTAAACATTAACTCAAATGATCTATTTGTGACTCGGATGCCCTTCTTATAGGTTGGACCATTCACCCCTAGCTTTATTGCTTGGTTACATTTTCCTTACTTTTAGGATTGTATTTTGCATTGCTCTGCTATAATAATGTGTTATTGTGCGGAAGCCTTGGCACTGTTCTCAAGAATTAATACTAGTGCAGTATTTGGGCTAAAAAATTTTAAAGTGGTTGTATTCTGTTTTGTTCCCTGATGTCGACTCATCATGTTTATATTCCTAGAATTTTAGTGATAAATTTTATATGACCATTTCTCACCTCTTTTTATTCTTTAAACTGCTTTAACCGTAAAAGGCAGATATATGTAAAAACTGACTGTTTTGCATATTAGTTTTCATACATGGATTGTATCCACTGTAGAATGGTACATATTACAACTTAAACAATGGTAGGATTCAAATGGACACACCCTCCCCTTTGATACAGGCATGTCCTTTTCTGGGGTGTGTGAATGTTGGCGGCCCGTTGGTGGATAATGGTTTATGCATCCTTTTTGGCACTAAGGACACACTGGAATCTGGCGCAAATAGTTCATGATTGAACTGGTTCTATCCAGCTGCTGACACCTCTATTTGCTGCTTGTGGAGGTATTGTTCATCAGCGTGTACATAACCTCATACCGATGGAGTAATCTTGCTCTTTCTTTATCTAAGAAGTTAGATTTCTTTGCTCTAGGCAATCATTTCCAGCCCTAAAGCTTTGATACCCATGTCCTTGCACATTTTAGGAGTTTTCCTGCTCTATACACTCTTTAGTGCAGGAAGGGAATGACTGGCTGAGTGAGTCAGACATGTTACAGTAGGGGAAATTGCAGAAATTGCAGAAATACTGTGTTTCAGTAGGTACACTGGTACATGGTTCTTAAAACTAGACTTAGACTCATGCTGTAATGCTTTGGTCTGTAAGGCTTATGAGGCAGTGCTCTGGCAGTGGCAGTGTTGAGATGTATTTTCGGCAGCAGTAGGCATATCAGTGTGCACATACACCATTAATAATGCTTATCAAATGACACTTTCCTGTTTCCCATTTGATAAATGGACTTGTCGCTCTGTTAATTAGCCGCCTGAAAATGTAGTGAAATACCCGACAGAGTATTATGTTTATTATATTAAACCAAAATGTCGAGGTTTTCCATTTGAAATGTTTTGACTGATGCCTTTGGAGAACACATTTATTTATAGGCACTTTTAATGAAGGCTAAGGAACAATTCTTCATCCCAGAGGTTTTTTTTGACTGCAGTGTTTAGTTCTGAACACTCTGTCCAAGGAAAAAAAAAAACCCATAAACACATAATGATACGTCGATCATGTGAACATTGTGGTCAGTAATGGGAGGATATGCTTATGCTGACTATGGGAATGAATAGAGTCTTCTCTGTTTTCAGTTACTGTTTCTTTCTTTCCTCTTTTGTTCCCTTCTTTTTTCTCCCTTGGTATGTGGTTGCACCTTTGGGCCAGTTCCCATTTCACTGAGGCATCTTCATCATGACCTCACCTAAGCTCAGCTGTCGAGACCCTCTCAGATTATGCAAGGTGAGACAGATCGAGAGGGGCATCGTCAGTCCAGTTTGCTCACACTGGGTTTGTGGTTTTGCTTGGATCTGTAAGATAAAAAAAAAACTCCATCCTGAAAGGGAGCTGTGTTGTGTAGAATGTTTGTCTTCATTAGGGTTTAATAATGATGGATGTACACTACTTGTTGAAAAGTATCCAAACACACATTCTAATAAGTAAATCCAGCTACTTGAAAGTGCCCCCACTGCTTCCCCATTGTGTTTAATTGGACATACATAGTCTCATAGAAAAATATTCCTCTTCGAATGGAATGCCCTGAAACAGCCACACATGAGCCTAAATCACCATGTCCAGTGCCAAGCATCAGCTAGAGGGAAATAAAGCCCCCATAATTGTCTTTCTGGAGTGACACAGTGCCATCAAATATCTTTGGGATGAGGTGGAGGGGTGTGAACTTTCCTGCCAGTGCTTGCCAAAACTAGTCCTTTGTAAACAAATATTGCAAAATCTAAAATTTAAAAGCAACTTAAGAAGGGGCTTTTCTCCACACTTTTTTTTTCTTTCTCAATATTTGCCTTTAATTTGAAAAAGTGTCAAAAGTTTCTCATGTGCTCAGACAGGTGCAGGCCATTGTGATGCATTTATTGAAATACATCACTTGTTGGAAACCCAGAAAGAGTTTTTGCTCTTTGGTGATGTTTTCTTGATTAAATCTTCATGCACAACACTTTCAGCTGGCCGTGCTTTAATGTTTTGTAGTGATGGTGGGAATGGTAGGTAGTTGGTGTAATCACTCATGTTTCGTGAGCTTTTTGAGCTAGTTTAGTGTGCAGTGCTCAGGCTGGTGCCTCTTTGTTAAAGTTTTTCCCATGCCTAAAAGTTCAATAGAAACCAGATGGAGTAAAGTCATACAGCAAATGTTTTGGAGACACACAAAGACATTTTTGTTGGTAAGACTGGAGCTGGAGGTTGATTTTAACTGTCTATAGCTCTAGTCCATGGTCCAGTGCTATACTGGAAAGTGTGTGTGTGTGTGTGTGTGTGTGTGTGTGTGTGTGTGTGTGTGTGTGTGTGTGTGTGTGTGTGTGTGTG
>JBBJLR010134057.1:0-17118 GCA_037577145.1 Brachypetersius gabonensis | reverse complement strand
GCATTCTCATGTTTAACCTGTCCTGACTTCAGTACTGCCACATATTCTTCTTGAGGATCACAGATGTCCCTCACATTAGCATCCATTGATGAACTCGATCGTGTAAGTTGTAAGGCAATAAAAGACAACGACTTGTAGCTGGTCACTTCTTTCTGTAAAATAAAAACTGGAAAGTTCAGTGCCAATTACAACAGAATAGTGATCACAGAATCCTGGTGACCCTCTTGATCTTATGGCTTGACAAACTCTCTGACAAAATCCCAGCCACAAACATGTGCAAGCTGAAAAATACCAAAGTCCTCCTGCATGTAGACATGTAGTTATGTTGAGGAAACTAACGAGACATGGGATATTGCATAATGCCATGTGATGTTACTTACAAACTAAAGATTGAGATTCAGATATAAGGAGTGGTTAAAATATCAAAACTTTATCAATAGAAAATCACTCTTCGATTGTTAGCACTGTTACAGAAGTACACATCACTTGTGAGTGCCTATAATCTGATCACTCTACGCTAGAGCTGTAACGACACACCAAACCCACGATTCAGTTCGTATTCCGATTTTTGACCCACGATTCGGTTTGTATCATGATGCTTTGTGCAATGACTTCCATTCGAGAAGCCATGTTGTTTCGAGGCATCCTCATGTTCGCCACAGAATTATGAATCAATAAATGCTTCGACACCACTTCTTTTACATTCAATCTGTTACAAACAAACTCCCAAGCAGTTTTATCACAAACAGCCAGCTTATAGACACTTCTTCAGCTCGAACACGCGCGACTCCAGAAAGACTCGCGGGAGGCCTCATTCTAATCGTAACAACTTCTACTATTGGTTACTGCCTGAAATTGACATGAAAATACACCAAATACGGTGTAAAAAGGTTTTATTAGGAGGTGTACTTTCCACAGGCCAGTGTCCTTAGCAGTAAAAGCTAAAATATGTGGTAGCCTTGGATCTGGACAGGAAGGATAACGCTTGGAGTTGGAAGGGGTGTGTTGCGACACAGGTTCGTGGATCTACAGTTTCATATCGCATATTGTTACAGCCCTACTCTACGCTAAAAGTTAAGATCAGGCCAACCCATTATGTGCTCCCTTCTAAAACCCCTGTGTCAGATTAGGAAATGAGAAAATGAGATGCTAAATACTGACAGGGGATGGCCGAGCATGTTCAAAGAAAACTGGGAGTATTAATATCCAGGTTAGGACTTAATCTAAGTTGTGCATTTCACACTTGACACAATAACATCTCACAAGCTGCTACAGCTTCCTCCAGGGGCTGAATTTCCCTTGGATAAATAAAGTTCTTACATATCAACTCAAAATGAATAGGGTTGCAACAACAGATTGGCAGAGACTGAAATACAGACTTTTAGCTGTTTACCCTGTGATTTCTACACATGAAATCTGTCTGTCTTTCTGTATGGAAAGAAATAGATAGCATATCCTGATGAAGAAACATCCTTTATGTTAATATATGGCTTGCATGCTGGGCTAAAAGCTATCCAATTCAAACCACAGTTTCCCCACAATCTTCCCTGAAACATTGCTGGAAAGCAACAACCGGAGGCGGTTTTTGTGCCAGTGGGCTGCACCAAGATCAGCCTGGCCATTTGGTTTCATTAATAAATTCTGAAGCACGAACACCATCAATAATAAATAGACACGGCTACCCTGACCTGGAATTCACCATTGTTTACATCTGCACTGTGTACATCCCCTCAAGGCACTAAATGGGATATATATATAGAGGCCAGAGAATGCAGGCAGACCTGTTATAAATTATAAATTACTGTAGGACAGTGTTTCCTGCAAGAAACCTTGTAATTTTGAACCAGAAAACAAAGATGATGTATAATGTGTGGACACTAATCAAATCCTGGGTGCACCCTACAGAACAGGAAACTCAACTGCATACTGCAGAGCCAGGTCATCACAAAAGAGATCCATCAAATCTGCTAATATTAAATTAAAAACAGCAGATTGAAACACATTTCTAAATCCCAACGCATATGAGAGGGAATTAGGGTAATCACTGCAAACTGCTCTGCTACTTCAGTAAAGGAGCTTTATTACTTTTATGCTTGTTTGGATATAAAATGAAATCAAGCGTTGCAGACCCTCCTGTCCAACAATACTGCACCCCTCCCGAGTGCTTACAAAGTAACACACTGCCTACAAAACATCAATCTCAGGAAAGTAGCCAGACTAGATAATGTGAAGCCTACTACTTCTGATCCCTATGTACACAATGATTGTTCTGGTACCAAACAAGTCTTCTCCATCTGCCCTCAAGGAACATCGACAGGTTGCCTTAAAATCCACACACCTCGCCTGGGTGTCCCAATTCTTTCCCCCCACGCAACATACTCGTGACTTTTCTAGGCGGGTCAACCATCAATCTCAGTGAAACGTAACAGTTAGATAGGGCTCAATGAGACCTTTCCAAAGACTCCTCGTTTGCAATAATAGCCCCCGGCGATCCGAAATTATATAATTCACCTTGCCCAGGTGTCCCATGACTTTTTTCCCGAGGTGAACGGTATAACTCCAGATCGCTGGGCGCTATTATGGTGAATGAGGGGTTGTTGAAAAGCCCTATCTAAATGTTAACTGTTACAATTAGAGTGCAAGACAAATTTTCATATTTAAAATTTAAGGCAAATCTTCTATGTTGGCAAGGGGACACAGTCCAGAGCCCTGCTAAGTAACAGCCAGTCGTAATCACGGGCATGAACAATTAGCATATCTTCTTGTTTGTATTTAGAGTCTCTGTTTGTAAAAGTGCAACATTTAGAGTTCAACATTTAGTTTTTGTTAGCATATTTAGCTCGAAATGTGTGAGAATTGCACAAAATTATGAAAATGTTTCTCCTTTTTATTTCAGTTATGATTTTTATATTTGTGTTAAGATATACAAAACGTATCCAGACACTGTTTGAAAGCATTTTCATTATCAGTATCTCACATAATAAGCGGCATTGTGCCATGTCTACTATTTACAATTTGCTCCTTTTATCCATTATGGGCACAATTCTAGAGCGAACAGCACTTGTACCATTACAAGTGCTCCAATAAAAAATGCTAGACTTCAAGTTATGAGATTAGTTAATTATGTGGCTGTTCCAGTATTCACAGAATCGTAAAATCCTCAAATATTCTTAGTTTCAATCCTTCAGATACCTTGTACTTAAACAAGTTAAGTGTATATTTATGTACAAGTATCCTAGCTCTTAAATTTGAAAAGTTAGCAGTACACATGGACGTATACTGCTAACCACCCCCCTCACACACAGTGTAAACAGAGTGAAAGTGTTAAATTAATTACCTTCAGCTCCTGTTTCTCTATTTCTGTAAGGGTTAAACACAGTGTAAACGGAGAGAAAGGGTGAAAAATTCTTTACCTTCAGCTCCTGTTTATTCAATAAAAGGTATTAAACGGTCTAAACAAAGTGCAAACGCGGTTAATAAACTATTTTTCCTTTTTCTCTAAAAACCATATGAGCCGCCAAATCTTCTGCTGCTGCTTCTTCTTCTCTGCTTCTCTAGTTCTCGAAAACAGAACTGCTGCCCCCTACTGGACTGCAGGAGAACTCGCTATAGAGCCACGTGTTAAATTTTTACCCCAAACTCTTTTCAAGGCACAATAAAAGTCAAATTATTTTTTACTTATTTGGTTTAATATGTATCTAGAGTTTTTTTAATAATTATCTGATGAAACATCACAGGTCATATTGGTATTTATTGTGATCAACAATTATCTTCTAGTTCCTGTTGAGGACCATCTGGAGGTTTTTGTCAACATTGTCAGATTGTACGTCACTGCTGTCTGACAGAAAACCTGACAAAATCTACTATTTCACATGATGTGCATGAGTTGTTCACATTAGCCATTTTGTTTCCTCTTATTTGCTAGCTATTTCATACCTCTTCTTAAAAAGTTTCAATTTATGTCATAATTTAATCTATTTTTTTTTAAACAAATGAGACAGTGTTGACATGGGCGTGAATTTAATTTAAGTGTGGGGGGGCAATAAACATAAACTTTCTCGTTAGCAATTTTTAAAGGGGACACAAATAATACAGTCAAATTGTACTTATAAATAAAGACAAGCAATTAACATAGGTTTAAAATGTTATTTAAAATGAATAAAGACACTTTAGAAATTCAACAGAATAGAAATTGATTATACAAAAAAATACCGTGGGGTCAGTTCGGATGCAGCACAGTGCTCATTTAGTAAATGCACAGCTAAACAATATGCTAATTGTGACTGTTAATGTTAACATTAACGCATGGCGTGTTAGCTGCAGTGCACTATGCAACAAGCTATTTTAAACAAGCTAGCATTATCTAGATAAATAATATTTTAATCACTAATATAGCAGATTCATGGAAAATTACATCAGTAATCAGCATTTGGGCCAAACCACTGTGAGGAAGGGGAGCGGGAACTCAGCTGTTTCTAAATGCATTCTTTGCTTTTGTTTATTTTTTTCTACTTACACAATTATTTTAGGTATACATACATATTTTTCACAATAGAGAGTGCAATTTTGTTTTGGGTGGGGGGGACATGTCCCCACTGCTCCCCCGGGATTTACGCCTGTGAGTGTTGACAACTTTAATTTCCAATAGAATGAACACTTTTCTTAGTGGGAGAGACAGGAAGCACCATGCTGTGCAACCCTGTAAGAGTTGATTACCTTACTCAGGTGTTTCAGGTGGTTGATCCTTAAAGTGTTTGGAGGCGCGCGTTGGAGAACAATAGTGTAACGAAGTGGGACTATTATAAATCTGGTTATGCAGATATTTGACCCTGAGTGCGCATTGATAAGGATGCGGCCATCTGACGTTCCTCCAGTAACGTTTATTATTGCTTTACAGAGCTGTGAATGTAACAGTAGAGGTCTGACAGAGGCGTGTGGTTCTACAATAAACAAAGGGATAACACCTCTCAATAAAAATAAACAAACATTCGTCATAATATGACAACACATCCTGTCTATGGTGCCAGACTATAAACAATAAATATATACAATCAATCAGGTACTGCGCTAATCTGGCACCGCGGCTAGCATACGTTAAACATGCCTAAAGCATCTATTAATCTCCACTAGACTATATTATACTAAACATACTAAACATGTGACTGAACATTATTACAGTGGAAACAAACTTACAGTTCTCTGGACGCACACTACTAACACAAACAGGCGGCACTAATCCACAACCCTCCTGATCTGCAGTGTCTCTCGTGCATCTGAGCTAATGCTGTTAACAGCAGAACCATAAGTCTCCTTATTCATAGTGTCCACCAGGTGGCAGCTGCCGCCCACTAATTCACTCTTCATGACAGCCGCCCCCGAATTTGCCTGGCAAATTCGCCACATCCTGTGATTAACTGTCCTCTGGAACAGCTGGCAACCTGATGAGACGACTGACGGGTCTGATGTAGGTCCGATCATTGACCCGAACCTCTGCGGTGCGAATTAGTCTATCTGCCCCAGGGAAAACTCGAGTAATTCTACCCACAGGCCACAAAGCTCTAGGCAGTTGTGGGTCAACTACCATGACTACTGTATCCAGTTGGATTAAGGGAAGGTTCACATTGCCATTGTGACCTGGTTTGCATATCTGGTAGGTGGTGCTGCAGGAATTGCTTCCAAAAGCGGTCCGCGAGTACTTGGCATACTCTCCATTGTCGACGGCCACGTATTTCTGTGTCATGGTACAACACTTGAGGCAAGGAAGAATCCAGCCGCCCCATCAGCAGAAGGTTTGGCGTGACAGGATCTGGATCAGCAATGTCCGAAGACACGTACCTAATAGCTTTGAATTTAGCATGCTCTCAATTTCGGTTAGGGTGGTTCTCAGGACTTCTGAGGTGACTGACTGAGAACCTAGCCTGGCTTTGAGAGCGGATTTAATAGATTTTATTTCCCTCTCCCAAGCTCCTCCAAAGTGAGGTGCACAAGGTGGGTTGAAGGAAAACCTAATCTGCTGTGCTGCTAGCAGTGACTGTAAAGATGGGTGCAGGGCTTGGAAGGCCTCTAGGAGCTCCCTTTGTTCTCCCTTGAAATTGGTTCCCTGGTCAGACAACAGTTCCATGGGCTTTCCACGGCGTGAGACAAATCTCCGCAAAGCCATGAGGAACGCATCTGAGCTCAGACTGGAGAGCACTTCGATATGGACCGCTCTGGTTGTTAGGCATTTAAAGAGCAGGCCCCAGCACTTCTCTGTTCGACGTTCACTTTTCACTTGGAAAGGCCCAAAGCAGTCAACACCCGTTGAGTAAAAAGCTGGCTGGTTTAGTCTGGTGCGAGCAGGAGGTAGATCCGACATCTTGGGCACAACTGGCTGTGCTCTCCATTTCTGGCACTCAGCACAGCTGCGCTGTTCCTTCCTTACGCCTCTCAGGATCCAGTACTTTCTTCTTAACTCCGCAAACAGACGTTCAGCACCTGGGTGTTTCAATTCTTTGTCTGTCTGCTGAATAAGAAGTCTGGTCACTGGGTGCTTTGGGTCCAAGACCACTGGGTGAATCATATCCAGTTCCAGCTCGTCACACTGACGCAATCGACCACCCACAAGTATCACTTGCAGGGACTGATCAAGTTCTGGTGCCAGAGTCCACAAACGACTGGTTGTGGGGAGTGGCTTCCCTGTTGTAAGACAATGGACCTCTTCAGGGAAACATTCCAACTGCACCAGTCTCAGCAGGTTGAGCTCTGCCTCCCTGTAATGATCAGCTGTTGGATTTCCCTCTGCTTCAGGGGCCGCCCCATGAAGTCGTTGGGCAGTCTGAGCAATAAGGTCTCTGTAGTTGTCATACTGCTGCACAACAGGTGGGTCAATGCCAACAGTGGATGTGGTCAGCAGGCAGACTGAGGCCTTCCATAGTTCGTCTTTACTCTCAGTACTGGAGATGTTCACATCACCTGGCCACAGCTCAGATGGTGAGATAAGATATGATGGACCACAAGCCCATCGGTTCTTCCCATTAAGCTCCTGTAGTGTCTTCCCCCGAGTGACATCATCAGCAGGGTTCTCTACTGATGGTACATATCGCCAGGCCTGTGCATCGGTAAGTTCACGTATCTCTGCTATGCGGGTCCCAACACAGACCTTGAAGCGGCAGGAGTCTGACCTAATCCATGACAGAACGGTTGTGGAGTCAGACCACATTGTGACTTTGAGATCTGTCTCAGTCATCTCATGTTGAAGGAGCTTAGCTAGCTGTGCACCAGTGAGTGGAGCGCACAACTCCAGACGTGGCATGGAGAGTTGCCGTTTTGGTGCCACTCTTGAGCGAGCTGTCAGGAATGCCACTTCAACTCGACCTTTGCTGTCTTCTGTCAGGAGGTAGGCCACACTGCCGTGTTCGCTCTCTGACGCATCACAGAAGATGTGTATCTCTTGCCTGTTGTCTACAGGATCCATTTCAGGACTGACATAGCAGCGTGGCAAACTGATGCTGCCAATGTGCTGCAACTCATTTTCCCAGGCCTGCCAGGCAATCAGTAGCCTTTCAGGCAGAAGCGGATCGTCCCACTCCCTCCTTTTGTCCCACAGTTGTTGGACAATGATCTTTGCCCTCGTAGTGAATGGTATAAGGAACCCCAGAGGGTCGTACTGACTGGCCAAGACTCAGTAAATACTCCTCATCGTAGTAGAAGAGGACTCGGGTAACCACGACCTGTACCGTAATGTATCCGTGTGGCATGACCAAATCAGGCCAAGTGCAGGCTCTTGTGGGTCTACGTCGCTGTGGTTTAGCCAGTGCTCACTGCTCTCTGACCAGATATTCCTAGGCAGGTGTCCGATAACCTCTGGATGGTTACTAGCCCACTGTCGCAGTTCAAACCCTCCCTCGTTCAGCAGCACTCTAGTTTTGTCCACCATGATCCTGGCCTCATCTACTGATTTGAAACTCTGAAGCCAGTTGTCAACATAAAAGTGCTGTTCCACTGAGTATCGGACGTCTTCACCCCCATGGGTGTGGTCATGGACATGCCATTGGAGTGCGTAGATGGCACAAGAATGTGAACATGTTGTCCCGAAAGGTAAGACTTGCCACTCATACATATCAGGTGGGGAGTCTCTCTGTAGGTCACGCCAAAGAAAGCGCAGAAGTGGGCGATCGTTAGCCAGCAACCTCACCTGATGAAACATTCCCTTTATGTCGCTGCTGATGGCAATGGAATGCTTCCGGAAACGAAGCAGGACAACAATGATTGAGGGTCCCAAATTCGGGCCTGGTAGCAGGAGCTTATTAAGGTTTTGATCCCTGTACTCGAATGAACAATTAAACACAACACGATTCTTACCGTTGTGTCTTACTAGGTGGTGGGGGATGAACCAGGATTCTGCGCTCGCCTCCCATGCTTCACATCTGATCTTCTTGATATAGCCAGATTCTACTAATTTCTTGATCTCATTTCTATAGGCCTCGGCCATACCTTGGTCCTTTAGGAGTCGCCTTTCTGTCGCTCGAAGATGGGGCAGTACAGCTTGGGGGGGTGCCTTCAACATGGACACATTATTAGCTCGCAACAGGGGTGTGGCGTAGCGATGGATGCCTTCCACCTCATTTTGTTGAGTCTTTGTTTCCAGCAGCTCTATAGCTCCCTGGTCACTACGTGACCGTGTCACCAACTTTTCATTGCGATATGGAAGCGTGTCTAATTGCCAAAGCTTTTCTACTTGGCTGTAAAGCTCAGATGTTAAAGAACACGTGGACAGGAAAAGGCACTGCTGAGAATTGCTGTGCGGTGTGTGACCCACCGGCCCTTGGAGGGTCCATCCAAGTCGTGTCTTCACTGCTGCAGGACCACCTGGAGGTCCAAGACATACTGGCATGACTGGCATTAGGAGGTGGGGGTAGTCTGACCCAATCAAGAGAAGTGGCTTAGCATTACTGAACGGCTCCAAAGGAAGTGATCTGAGGTGTCTGTACTTCCTCTTCAGACTGTTCACCGGGTAAGAATGTTCAGCTAGTCCCAACTGCGCTGCAGTGAATGCCCTGTTGACTGTGAATGTCTTAGATGGATGACTAACAAAAGAAATAGTAAATGTTACAGATGATCCCTGCAAGATTCTTTCATCCTGACGCACAGTCCTCAGGGTCAGGCTCTCTGGTTGGCCCTGGAGCTTCAGGTGCAGTGCGGCTTCCTGCAGCGGGATTGTTCTCTCTGAACCATCATCTAGAATGGCATACGTTTCTAAAGAGTGTTTGCCACTCCGGAGGAGCACTTTACTGATCTTAAGAAGAACTTGGCTGCATCCTGCGCGTAGATCTAGGTACAGGATGTCCATGGGCTGATCTGATGCCCTTTCTGGTGCGGAGCTCACAGCGTTCTCCCTGACTGTTGCCCTGTCATTAACATCATGTAGTGATTCAAGATGTTTTCCTTTACAGATTTCGCACCGTACTTTCAGTTTGCACTGAGCGGCCATATGCTGACGTCCACAACGCCAGCAGCTATTATTAGACTTCACCCATGTCAGTTTCTGGCCTCTGGTAAGTTGCTTAAAGTTGCCACACTGATCAAGAAAGTGCTTGTTGTTGCAACAGTATGGACAATATGCTTGATTCCTCACCTTGGAGGTCTGTGTGGTAAAGGTATCATCAGCGTAAACTTCTGGAGCAGTACACTGGGAGGTGCCATGAAGCACGGTGGTGACTTTGTTGGGCTTACTCTCTTTGCTCCTTTCTTTCCTGAGCCTAAAGCTCTTCCTGTTTCCCTCCTCTACCCAGTTCATACTGTCTCCTCCTTCCTGAACAAGGAGCTCCAGCTCCAGCCATTGAGAAAAATCAAGGAGAGAAGGAACTCTATCTTGCTTTCCACTGAAGTAACGACGGAAGGTGGCACGGAAATCTTGCGGTAGCTTTCCCATCAGCCTTGCCACATGAGATCCGCACTGTAACTCAATCTTTCCAGTTTCCCCCAGCTGTTTCAGCATCTCCACCAAAGCCCTGACTTGTAGTGCAAACCTACGAAATCCTATCGTGTCACCTGACCATATGGGGGGCGCATCCATCAGCTCCGATATCCGTCTTAATGACAACTGGTGCGGCTAGCCATGCTGTCTGATCAGTGAAGCCATCGTGTCAGTATATGGACGTGAAGAGTTGACATACGAGTCTGCTAACAGGAGAGCTTCCTCGAACTTTAGGTGATCACACAGAATTTGGTACTTGAATCTCTCTGTCGCATCAGCTGGTAGAATGTTCTCCAGTGCAACACGTAACCTTGCAAACTCCCTCGGATCGTCCCTGGTGAACTTAGGAATGGAGGGTTTAGGCCCTCTGTATGCCTTCTCTTGACTGCGGGGTAGGGGGTCTGTGCACATGTGTCTCTGAGTTAAGGCAGGAGACCAAGGGTTGTGGCTAAGTCCTCTTTGGTTGTGACCATAAGATGAGGGTTCTCCAACATCCTCCGGATCTTCATGAAGTGGAGATGATGGGCGTGGTGACAGGCAGGTCTCTAGTCTATTCAGGCGTTCTCTGAGTTCCTCCATGAACCCCAGTGTCAGGTTTGGCTGGGCTTTGCGTACTTGAGGGTCAGGAGCACAAGCTGTGACTGCTACAGGTGGAGGTGGAAGTGGCCAGTCATCTTCTTCATCTACAGCAGCAGGTAGTGCGTGGCTGAATTTCGATGCGAGTTTGTGGGTATGAAGGTGGTGGTGGCAACCATACCTCCTCTGTGTTGATGGGATCTGTACACACCTCTTAGAGCTGTTGTGGCTGTGTGGGATGTGTACTAGTTGAGAGTGCCATCATTGTATTGCTATGTTGCTAATGCCTCATATCCCTTACCATCTGCAGGCGTCTGGTTTCCTCTTGCAGCTGATGTATGGCTGTCATCACACCAGGTGGGCTTCTGTATGAAGCAGGAGTATTCTCATAGGCATGGGCTGTGCTATTATGATGCAGGTTTGTGTCACACCTGCCCTAGTGACGAGAGTCTGTAGCTGGATGAGACTGGAGGGGCGTCATCTCGGCGAATCCCTCTGAGCTTAGCCCAGTCTGCTCTGTAGTTGCTGAGAACCTTGCAGCTTGTGGTGGAATGTGCACTTCATAATCCTGTAACCACACAGGAGGACGAACCAGTCTGCGTGAATGCACACGCTCTGGGGAACTGTCAGCCATAATCACTCAGCACTCAACCAATCCGGCTCGAAGGACCATGTAACGAAGCCGGACTATTATAAATCTGGTTATGCAGATATTTGACCCTGAGTGCGCATTGATAAGGATGCGGTCATCTGACGTTCCTCCAGTAACGTTTATTATTGCTTTACAGAGCTGTGAATGTAACAGTAGAGGTCTGACAGAGGCGTGTGGTTCTACAATAAACAAAGGGATAACACCTCTCAATAAAAATAAACAAACATTCGTCATAATATGACAACACATCCTGTCTATGGTGCCAGACTATAAACAATAAATATATACAATCAATCAGGTACTGCGCTAATCTGGCACCGCGGCTAGCATACGTTAAACATGCCTAAAGCATCTATTAATCTCCACTAGACTATATTATACTAAACATACTAAACATGTGACTGAACATTATTACAGTGGTAACAAACTTACAGTTCTCTGGACGCACACGCTACTAACACAAACAGGCGGCACTAATCCACAGTCCTCCTGATCTGCAGTGTCTCTCGTGCATCTGAGCTAATGCTGTTAACAGCAGAACCATAAGTGTCCTTATTAATAGTGTCCACCAGGTGGCAGCTGCCGCCCACTAATTCACTCTTCATGACAATAGCATGTGGCGTTTTAATCAGCCAGTGATTGGAATAAGCAGAGCAAACAGAATCGTGTAAGTCCTTGTTGGAATCCTAAACTTTCTGATGTGGCAGTGTTTTATACACAGTGTTCAGTTAGAATTAACTTTTTGTGGAGGTTCAATAGCGCACTCTGGTGTTTGTGTTGGTGGCCACACATTTAAGAGCTACAAGCCGGTGGTAGTTACCATGAGAGAGTGCGTGTAGCAGCTGAACTCTTTCCATCTGTTTTATGCTGGATTGGGCGTCTACACCGACTTGAGTATCTACTTGATCATTCTTGTGTAAATTTACCTGTTTTCTTATTAAAGTTGTCCTCTCAGTCAGAGATCTGATCTGGTTTTGTTTATTTTGTTATATTAAGACAAGGCAGAGAGTCCACGGAGCATTAGTAGGCAGTTAATGGGGCCAGTTCCAGGACTGGAGGTATGTGATTAATTTTAATTGTATATTGTGTCTCTTAATATGGAAAAATCATTTGTTATATTTATGATTATGATTGCAGGAAGACCAGCTTTATCTATTCGATTAGCCACTGTTTTTACTGTGTTATAAAGTGTTTGTATTTCTGTTTTGTTTTTGGGGTTACATTCTGTGTATTTTGAGTTAGTCTGAACTGTGAGGCTTGCCCAGCAGGTTGGAGCTGGGGGGGTGTGGGGGTATGTTCTAAATGCCCTATTATGTCCTATTTTATTTAATAAATGGTCATTTGTGTATTGGTGTTTAGTAGAGGATTTGAATAGTGTTAGCCATCCTAGGGATCATTACATTTGACGCTACGAGCAGGATACATATTGGCGCTTGTGTACATTCTTGTTTTTGAGATTTCTTGTTTGTCTTTTGTGTGTTAAGAATGTATTTATTACAGGAAAAACAGTGGCTGCAAGAGAAGGCTACATAGTGGCACGTATTTCAGTGTGTTCTTGTAATTTTGTTCTTTTGTGTTCATAATGTCAGGTTTTGGAGGAGCAGATCAGCTCTCTGACAGAGCAGCTACAACAGCCACAGACAGATAATGACTTTCCATTTTCTGTCTGTAGCTGTTGTAGCTGCTCTGTCAGAGACCTGATCTGCTCCTCCAAAACCTACTATGTCAGGGAAATGTAGTTCTATCTGGGGCCACAGAACATGGAGAGTCAACAGTTCAACAAGCTTGCCTGGAGTGAGGTATGTCTATTTGCCCCGACGAAAAAACTAAATTTCCTAGATTTCTGGGTGGGTCGGGCCCAAAGTGTCCTTCAGTGGAGGAGTGGGTTGAGGAAGTTCATAAATGTTTATAGGTGAGACATATGGCCCCTAGTGAGCAAGCCTATTTTTTGTATAACCTTCTCAATGAGAAGGCTAAGATGGAGATCAAGCTCCATCCAGTTATTGATAGGACAGATAGGAAAGATTTTTTCAATATTACTGGAGACCTGTGGCTGTGTACACTCCTACATTGAGACCTAATGTTAATGGCCATCATGGAAATTGTTCAGCGAAATAATCCAAATGCTATTCCCAACTCTGATGTAGTCTTACGTGATCAGTGTGTAGAATATGTGCAGGACAAAATGTAACATAGAGAGTTAAAACAATATCTTAGACTCCACCCTGGCCTTTCTTTTTTTGATGTGCGTAAAGAAGTATTCCACTGGGCTATGGGAGGGGAGGGAACCCGTCTGCGATGTGCTAGAGCTTTCTTTTGTGATGTTAATTTAGGGGTAAGAGGGGAGTGGGATGTTAAAACACAGGCCATGGTAGCAAAACCAAATGATGAATTGACAGAACTTGGACTGTTTGCGTAGGCAGCAAGCCCAGTTAGATGACCTTCTGAAGCATTTGTCTTCTGGACCTGGGCCCTCAGCCTCAAAGAACATTTTCAAGGGTTGGGGCAAGACCAGTTACGGTCCTGTGGAAGGCTGCAATGAAAAGCAGCCAATGGGTTAGATATTCCTTACTGAGGCTACTTAGAACTGGATGTAGAAATCTTGGGTAAGGTGTTTCCTTGTAGTACAAGACCCACCGGGTCTTGCATTAAAGGCAAGAAAAGACATGGTACCAGGGTTGGTGGGGATGAATGTGCTTTGGTGCTGCTTGCGGGAGATGTTCTGTTATGAGGGCACCAGTTTGTTTACTTGCCCTATAATGTCATAGGTTCCTGAGGTTTGGAAGCATGCCATGTTAGTGTGTCAACGTTTTGAAGACATGTCTGGGTATTTGGGTAGCGTGTCCACTCCCACAGAGCCTTCTGTTCATGTTCCTGTGGACTCCATGAAACTGGTGTCTGCAGTGTGCAGGCAGAGGCTGTGCCCTTTGGTCCATTTTGCATTTCTTGAACCAGGAGGAGAATGGCAATTGCCACCAGTTTTGGTTATTCCATGTTCTTTACTTTCCATTGGGAACGGTATGTTGTGGGTACCGTTAGTTAATGTGGGGAATCAAGATCGGTGGATAAGGCCACATACTATCTTAGGACAGTTGAATATGATTGACGTGTGCCCAGTAAGCAAGCCTGTGTGTTTTCAGGAAGAGGAGGGTACGCAAGGCTCTGCTGTTCTAATTCAAGTAGTACAGGCCACCACATCCCAGCTGCCTGGTTGACATTTATTGGCCTAATTTGACAGATACACAACAGGCTAAGCTGTTGCTTCAGAAGTACAGTGCAGCCTTTAGTTGTAGGGAGGGAGACTTGGGGTGCACTGCTTTGATTGAACTTGAGATCCCTTTGCTGGATTGAGAGCGTCAACAGCATTATCAAAGGCTTCCACCGTCCCAGTATGATGTTGTGAAAGCACATATACAGGACTTGTTAGAACAAGGAGTTGTGAGGCCAAGTTGTAGTCCGTATTCTTCACCCATTGTGGTTGTCCAGAAGAAAGGTGGTTCTATTCGTCTTTATGTTGATTACAGAGAGAAGAAAAGACCCCTTTCCTCTGCCTCATATTGAAGAGTCTTTGGATGCTCTTTCTGGTGCCTGTTTGTTTTCCACTTTGAATCTTGCTAGTAGCTATAATCGGGTGTTTGTGGCTGAAGAGGATAGAGCAAAAACAGCAATTTGCTCTCCATTTGGGCCTCTGAGTTCCAAAGGATACCATTTGGACTATGCAATGCACCGGGAACGTTCCAATGGCTCACGGAAAGGATATTTGGTGATAAACGTTATCATTCTCTTCTCCTGTATTTAGATGATGTGGTGATCTTTTCATCCATGTTTAAGCAGCATTTGGAGCGACTAGAGTTAGTGTTGGACAGGGACGATAAGGGTTGCTAAATTCAAAGAGGATTGATACAAGCATTTATAAATTCGGTATTCCATCCTTTTGCTGTTTAAAAATACGAATTGTAAGCTTTTAAAGTTGGGAATGCAGAAAACAAGATGGCTGCCACAGTGGGGGTTGAAAGCTTGAAATCAATTCATGTAAAAGAACAGTGATAATCGTGAAACCGTGATAATTTTTCATACTATAATCATACCACCAAAATTTCTAATTGTTGCAACCTGTCACGGTTTGCTACGTGAGCGTAGCGGGGAAACACAGGGAACCAGATAAAAGGGCCATGGTACGGGAAAAACGGGGTTTTATTTACAACAAGGGGAAACAAAGCAAGGCACGATGGCCGAAAACAGGGTCAACAGAAAATACACCTCACCAGGGAACCAGGACAGGACAAACCAAACGGGAGTATACTGGGGAAATAACGCTGGCAGACATGCAGGACCGTGTCTGGACAGACACAGCGCAGGCACTAAATACAGGGGACACAGGGGTTAAACCAATCGGAGACACAGAATCACAATAACAAACAGGGACCAGGTGACGGGGATAATCAGACAAAGACAGACACGTGACTAAACACCCAGACAGGACACAGGGGAACCCCTAGTGGGTCTACATGGGACCTACACAGGGGAAACAAACAAACTAAACAAAAGGAAACCGAAAAGCCACAGGCACGTGACCAACAGAAAATAGGAAAAAAAAATGCACGTGACCGGGAACCCGAGGCAAACTTAGTCTGAACCGTGACACAACCCTAGTATAGCCCATAGACCTATTATAACTTGTTTTTTAAAAAGTGAGTTTTGCATAATATGTCCCCTTTTCCCACACTGTGCTATGGTTTCTCTCCTGTGTGAATGCACTAAGGGGGTTTTTTTTAGAAGAAAAACACTTCCCACACTCTGAGCACTCATATGGTTTTTCTCCAGTGTGAATTTTTAACGTTCCTAATCTTTTAAAACTCTTCCCACACTCTGAGCAGTGATAAGAATTCTGTCCTGTGTGAATGCGCTGCTGTATTTTGACCTGATTATACATAGCAACGTTTTTCCCACAATCTGAGCAGTAATACAGTTTCTCTCCTGTGTGAATAATCTGGTGTTGTTTGAGATGTTGACTACTGGACTGCAGGGGGCTCACATTTCAACCACCTGATCAACTTTCATCCACACCCCTTTTTCAGGTAAACCCTGCCCTCAGTTGCGGACTGGGACAAATAAACAGCCCCAACATAAAAAATTACGCACACCACCCATCTTTGCACTCCCATGAATGTGTACCAGCAAAGTAGTATTCAACAAATGTAGTATTTAACAAATTAGTTTTCAATAAATTGTGAAATTACCCAGTCAAGCTGAATCTTTTAAAGAGAGGGCTATAATGGAAAACCTTCAAATACTCACAAAATCACTCAGCACAGTCGATGCAAATGTGTAGAATCAGAGAAATTATGTCCATGAAATCCATGAAATGGACACACACACACACCTGTTTTTTTCTTCAAACCTGGAATTCCACAGACCTCTGTGTGGAACAGAAAGAGTTACGACGCTCAAACACTGATAAGGCACCCAAATGATCACCAGAACATTTAATGAGCCCTGACCCCCCCCTTCAGGCCGTAAACTCCATGAACCCTGCCAAAGACACCCCCCCACACACACACACACACAGATGGACTAAATGTTCATTGAAACAAGAGAAAAGGATACGTTTGTGTTTATTACTTGCTTCCAAAATTTACTTTAATTTGTAAACGGGTTTTCTTTGATAAGCCATCCTGTGTAATCCAAGTGTTAATTCTTTCCATTTTAAACAGCAAAACCTAGATGTCATGTCTGATCAAGATAATATCTATAAGTTTAGTTTTTCTTTAAAGTTGACTAGTCATGTTTGATTTCAAATTAATCCACAAAAAGAGATTAAAATGATCGTAAGGTCGTTTCTATTTAGAAACATATACTTAGAATCAGAATCAGAATCAGAATCGCGTTTATTGGCCAAGTATGTGAGTGAACACATACAAGGAATTTGATTCCG
>JBBJLR010134040.1:7500-17120 GCA_037577145.1 Brachypetersius gabonensis | reverse complement strand
CTGCAGGCCCTGAGCAGAAACCTGGATCCAAACCTGTGTTCTTCTAACAGCTCACAGAACATCCACCACTGCTTAGACAAAAGAAATCCTGACACTTTTTACTGCTGGTTTGTTTGCATTTATTCTAATATTCAGCTGTTTTTGTTGCAGAAAGAAGCCACTGCTGATGACTTCAAACTATTTGCACAGTACTGTATATATATACTGTGTGTATATAAATATATACACATTGTTCTACATATATTTATATATCCACTCTGTACATACTGCATATATACATCCATATAAAAAAATATTCATACATATACTCGTACATGTGTGCGTACATACAGTGGAGGAAATAATGATTCTGTTCTGAGACGTTTTATTTCTTTGTCATTGGACAAACTTACAAAATCCGCGAGGGGTCAAATACTTATTTCCTCCACTGTATGTACACGTATCTATTTACATATATATACATATATATATATTTTTAATACACACATCCATATTTCTATTTTTAGATTGTTTGTACAGTATACCTTTATGCTGTTTAGTTATTCTATTGTTTTTCATTTTTGCAGCTCTTATCTTTGTTCTGTCCACTTTCTGCGGAGACAATGCAAACTTCTCACTGTGGAACCAACAAAGATAAGGTTTAACTCACAGATATACACACACACAGATATACACACACACACACACAGATACACACACACAGATATACACACACAGGAGGCTGAACTTATGTTTTGATTATTTGTAATTATTTTAGGTACGTTTATCAAGTGAATGTCTCTTATTCACTTGGCCGATAATTCTGCTTGATTCAAGACTGATATGGAGGCTTACAAAATATTCAGAGTTTTAAAAGTTAACTATTATGCTGCAACAATATACTTCCAAACTGTTTAATAACTGGGTTATTAGAAACTGGGTTTACATACCCAATTGGACAAAAGTATTGGGACACCTGACCATGACACCAACAGGGACTTCATTGACACTGGATTCAAACACACACACATACACACACACACACACACACACACACACACACAGAGCTGCAAAACCAAGCAAAAGCAGCTTAATCCCCAGTTTCTTAACACATGCATGGTTTATTGATTTACTGGACATGGATTAGGCCTAATTTTAGACATCTTCAATCTTTAAGCTTAACTGAGGAAAACCGGCCCTTATGAGTTCATGGACATTAAAGCTTAGTATTGGATTAAACTGCTGTCAGTGAAAGGAATTATTTATTCTTGCAAGGTGCCTCTAAAAACCATAGATTATATCCATTACTGGGATTAAAACAAACCATTTTTTACACTTTATTTGAAAGATATAGTTCCAATGCACTTGAGAATATTCATGTGTTTCAGTTCTCAGCCTTGTGGACCCCCTGCATTTAGCACTGTTATCTTTTCCCTCCTCTTATGGATCAGGTATCTTCACCAACCAAAGAAATGTTGTTTTCTCTGCGCCTTTAGCCTGGGATGAACTAGACCTACATTTTTTTCAGATTAGACTCCCTGGCTCCTTCGCCTGTCTGTTTGAAGGTTTGCCACAAGAACAGACCAGGTGTCTTTAATACGCTTGTTTCTTTTAATGGTAAAATTTATAGGGTTCCCTTGCAAGTGAGGAGTAATCTCAGCGGGATTTCACAGACGGGCTCGGAAAATACGATGACCTTCTAAAGCTTCGCCTGTCACCCACATCCTGCTGAAGAGGCTGGCTTTCACGAGCCTTCCTTTCAGAAGCAGGATTAGACCTAATCTTGTCAAAAGGGCCGCCTGAGTGGGCTGATGGTACTTAACTACTTAAGTCACATCTGTGTTACGGCTAAAATAGAGACCAATCAGCTCCTCCACAGCTTTATAGTGCAAATGATGTCACATTCAGCGGGAAACCTATTTCTCCTGAAATATGTAAATGCTCCTCTAGGCATTCATTATTCACAAAAAAAGAAGATTAAAAAAAAGAAAAAAAAAACTTGAAAACGTATCTGGCAGGTTTGATCACCCCGGGAAGTGCCGGAGCAAATGTGACAATTTGGGCAAAGTTTCTGTGTCTGATTTCGGCTCTTTTCCATTCAGTGAACTTTATTAGCCCCAGAGGGGAAAGAGGATATGGGTGTAATGACAAGGATCACATTGATACAAGAACAAAAAAAGGATCAAGACTAGTGTTAAGAAACAAGTTAGTGGCAACGTTGGATTGTGCAGTGCAGTTTGGGTCCACAAGAGGGCATCAGGTTAGAAATTTGAAGCAGAAAGTTTAAACATTAAATATCCAGTACCTATTTAATCTGACTGCGCCCCACGGCGGCACTGGGAGGTAAGATTACTTTGCTGTTTTTTCATTAAATAAACAATTTGGTTATTGATCCCTAAGAAACTGTCTGTGTGTCTCAGTTTGGGCCATTTTCAGTCACATTAGCAAACAGTGGTGAACACACGGGTCACTAACTTATTGACTGTTATAATAATGTCTACTGGACTGAATGAGTATTTAAAGCCTTCAAAACTTCCACAGAAAACGCTCTAATGAGCAGCACTGAATTTCCATCAGACATTCCGTCTTAATGTTGTTCCAGCATGATTGCTTTGCTCCATTTTCATGAATAAAGCTCTCAATTAGACAAAGTTTAGTATGTCCTATGATTGTTTTAATTAAAGACTTTATTTGTTCAATGACAGCTTTCTCGACTTTCATGAAAGAGCCCCTAACCCACATTCCTCTTGTATTTAATTACTTTTCCTGAGGTACACTTATATCATTTATTTTTTCATTACCATTTTCCGGCCTCTCTGGTACTTAGAACTAAACATGCTGTTTTGGTTGCTGAATTAAACATAACATTTTTGCACAGACTTTAAAATGGAAGAAAACTCTCACTGCCCAGCTAAATATCTATTAAACATGATACTTGGTATTTGTTTTTTTCCAAAATATATATACGGAGAAGCCGTAGGTTTGAAACTACCCACCTAAACACAACCGCTCTGATCCTCTGAGACTCCACAAGACCTCTGAAGGCAGACTGTGGTTCTGCACCAAGACATTATCAACAGATCTTATTTGTCCTGTAAGTTGTGAGGTGGACTGAATTGGTCCTCCATGGACCGGATTAGTTTATCCAGATGTTAGATCAGATTGAAATCTGGGGAATGTGGAGGTTAAGTCAACACCATGAACTTTTTGTCTTGTTCCTCAAATCATTCCTGAACACTGTTTGCTGTGTGGCAGGGCACATTTTCCTGCAGAAAGAAGCCACCATCACTGTAGAGATGAAAAGATGTGCTTAGTCACCCTGGTGGGGACGTGGTACATCTGAAAATAGCTTTTACATGAATGCCAGGACCCAGTTTCCCAGCAGAACAATGTCCTTGGAATCACACTGGGACCGTCGGCTTGCCTTTTTCACATAGTGCATCCTCCTTCCCAGAAAAACGACAAGCATGCACTCGGCCATCCACATGATAGAAAAGAAACAGACTACTTTATGGTCCAGTTCTGATGCCCACTGTTTGCACCTTCAGGGACAGGAGTCGGCATGGGCACTCCGAACGGTCTGTCTACATGCAGCATGCTGTGATACGTAATTTGTTCAGACACCTTTCTATCGTGGCCAGCATGAAGATTCCCAGCAATTTGTGCTATGGTAGCTCTTCAGTGGAATCTGATGAGAAGGGCATTCACTACAATTCACTTCCTTGGACCACTTTTGGTTGGTACTGACCACTGCATACCAGGAACATGTGTGTGCTCTTGCCATCACGATCTTTTGTCAAAGTCACACAGATCCTTCTATTGACCCATTATCCTGCTTCCAGCACACTGTTTAGATACAATAAGATGTACAACAACATGTTACACAACATAAAAACAGCAAGCATTTCTCCCAAAGAGGTAAATTACATAGACCCAGAGTTCCTTGTAAGCGAAAAGTGACCATTTGTGTCACGCCACAACACACAGTGTGAAGTTCTTTCTCTGTATTTAACCCATTCACCAAGTGGAGCAGCAGGCAGCGAGGAACACAGTGCCCAGAAACAGTGGGGACGGTACCTTACTCAAGGGTACCTCGGTGGTGTTGGCACTTTCAGGTCGTCCTGGGATTAGAACCCACAGCATTCTGATTGCAGGGGCAACTCCCTAACCACCAGGGCACCAGCTGCCTTTGTTGGATATTTTCAAACTAGCCTTTAAACAGCCTTTGATGATGTAATGGCCTAGATATGAAGCTCACCTGGACTACAGCCTAGCTTCTGAAGCACAGTTGCTGAGAGTAGAGGTTTCACAGTGACACTGACGCCTACACCTGAACTGTACCATGAACACACACTGCTTCACACACACCTGTCCAAGTTTATACATATCAACATTCACCTCAACCTTCATGCGACGCACCTTTCTCAAAGGTACGTCAGTGGTGCCACTGGCAGTCCTGGGATTCAAACCAATGACCTTCTGATTGGTGATTAGATCAACTTCCTAGCCACCAGAGCACTAACTTTGGAAGTAATGCAGGCTAGAAAATAACAGAACAAGTTTTGTTGAAGCTGGATCCGGAATGACCTTTCGATCCCGTGTTTTCCTTACACACAGTGATCTGTGTTCAGAGAGCAGGTCTGCATTAAGGCACCATGTTCACTAAGCTGTAATGGCCTCTGCAGGCCCTGAAAGAGAGTGAGCTTTCATGTCATGTTCGTCAGCCCAACTGCCCACTTCCCCGCAGACAGCCCCTCCGACGCGATCCAGCGAAAACAAACCCTGCGTCTGCTGCTCCCTGCGCTTCCCAGTGGATAACATGAGTCAATATTTTCTCTGCATCTCCCTGCACTCGCTTTGTTTTTAATGGGCTCTAAGCTGCCGGGTGGTCAGATCACAGTCTCTCCGCAATAAGAGCTCATGTACAGGGGAAAGTGCTTTGAACTAGGAATTCAACACAAGGAATCAAAACAAGGCCTTTTGGGCTCCAGGTTTGACCTGTGCTCTAAACGAAAGGGGTTGGGACCTCTTAAGTGCTTAGTGGGATCACGAACACCAGTATACTGGCATCGTATAACAACTCTGAGTTTTAAAAAGTGTTGATGGATAACAAAAGCTTGGCCACTTCCTTACCACAAAAGAGAAATCGCATCAAGCGAAATCATCTTTAATCCAGTTAGTAGACAGTTCTATGCCAAGGCTTGGGCTCCACTCAGCAAATTCTTTTCTATTCAATTCTAAGTGTAAATAAATACTAGGGCTGTAAAGCGATTAATTAAAATTAACTAGTTAATCGCAAATCTGAAAAAAAAAAAAGAATAATCGTGATTAATCGCGATTCTAAGTCAACCCAATATATAATATATAATAAACACAGTCATCAATTTTACAAAGAAGGCTTTGTTTATTTGTTTTTTCCCAACTCTGTCACACTTTTAAAAACTGTGAGATGAAAACAAAACTTACTTTTGAAAAGAAAATGCATAACATCTTCAAACCTGAGAGAATCTCTGTCTTAAGACAAAAACATAGCTTTAAATAACTTGAATTAAAGGACAAAGCCTAACAAAAGTCCCGCCTCTCGCTCCAAACTCCTGCAACTGTCTGAGACCCCGCCCCCTGCGCTGTTGCTGCCACACCAGGATGCTTCGTTGATGCAGTGCTTCGGTGGTAATTGAATTCACTTTGCAAAGCACACATATTACCCTGGCCTTGTCCAAATAGTAGTAGTAGTAGTAACTTAAAGCAAAATTGTCCATTTACCAGCGTGTGTTTATCTTCCATTGCTAGTTTGCCTGAGCAGACATGCTGGTCGCTGGCGTGGCGTAATACTGCCCCCACTGAGAGTGTGGTACTACAATGCAGAGGGGCGTTTAATTTTCAAATTAATCTCGCAATCAGTTTATTTTAAAGCGCTATAGAAAATATATTAACGCAAATAGTTAACGTGATATTTTTAACAGCCCTAATAAATACACATCTTTTGTAGGGAACACATTTTTGCACATTTTAATATACATTTACTGTTTATTTGCCACGTTTAACTTATTCAAACCTCTGCATTCACTTGTATTAACATTTTTTGTCTTTGTGAGATTGTTACATGAATATTAAGAGATTGCTCTTATTCTTTGTTTATTCTTAGTTGTTTTAAGTAATTTTATCTAGTGAATGAGTTGTTTCTAGTCTGCTTGATTCAAAACAGATGTGGTGGCTTGCAAAACTATTCACTCCTCATGAAAGTCATTATAATTTTTTGCATTACAAAAGATTTGTACATGTATTTTTCTATTCAGTTTTTTAAATGTGAACTATTATACTGTAACAATATACTTCCAAACTTCCAAAAAGTATTGGGATACCTGACCATTACTCCAACAGGACCTTGAATGACATTAGATTAAAATCCATAGACTTATATGGAGTTTGTCCTTTAATATGAAGTAAGAGCCCCTGAAAAACAAGTATGTCCCAATACTTTTGTGTATATATACAACCTGTTGTATTCATGTTAATACTTTGTAGAGAACTGGGGAGATCCTTTACTCTGATTTCAGCTAAAGAACTTTGCAGACTTCTGAGAGTGACTGCTGGATTTTTACTAGCCTCTCTCAGTCAGCGGCTTGCTCTGATGCTTCATTTTGAAAGAACGGCCTCTTCTAGTCAAAGTTTGGCTGTGATGAACCTTCTTCTTTCTGATGATGGATCCAGCAGGGCTTAACGGGACATTGAAACTCTTCAATAAATTTTGTAACTGTTTCCTGCTTTGTGCATTTCAATGGTTTTGTTTCTCACATCAATAGAATAGCATTTTTTCTGTGATTTTCCAACAAAGAAAACAAGTGTTTTCATATCCAGAGAGACAAACTTACTTACGGATTCACAAGTAGGACCTAATTATGTTTCATCATGGTCAAATATGTGCACCTTTGTGTCTTATGTGATTAATTGGTCATTTATGTAACCCTGGAGCTTTAAAATAACAGTTTTTTTTTATTACTTTTGCACAAAGCACAGTTCAGGGTTTCTTTTTAACATTGGCGTGATCACCCAACATTCAGTGTTTGGTATTCTGGTATGGTCTGCTGGAGGGAACTGTGATTCTGAACTGTGCTGTGACTCGAGTGAGAGTGAGTTGGAGGCTGTGTTTGAGGATTTATTCCTATCCAGGTGAAGCCACAAGGACTGAAGGCAGGAAACTCTACAACAAGCAGTGGAGAGAAGCTCAACGGGTGACGAGTGACACGTTTCCCTGGCGGTGTGTTCCATCTACAGCTCTCCCTCTCTCTCTATCTATCTGTGTCTGTTTCCCAGTCAGGTGTGAAGCTGTGTCTCAGAGTATCACGTGAGAAGGTCTTCTGACCATACAGGGATCCGAGCACAGGAACAGAGGACCGTTAAGATGAAGGTTGCAGTAGGTTGCAGATTGAGAGACAGTCCTCAGGAGTAAACACTGAGACTGAGGAAGTGCAAAGGACAGCATGGAAATCACAAGGACTGAGGAGAACCGAGGAATAAAGAGTTTCCTCGAAGAAGAGGATTGGAAGAGTTTCGTGTTGAACTTGAACTTTCTTTATTTATTTAATAAACTATCACGTTTGAAACTAAAGATGCTGTTGCTGTGTCTTCCTCCCTCAGCCGACATGACAGGTGTTGAAAACGAAATGTTCTGGAGAACAAATGTTGTCAAAATTGTCACGTCTCCGGACTTTACCCCATGGAAAGAAGGCACTCAGGCAGGTATCCATTCTTTGGTTTTCTGTGAAACTCCGTGAAACAAAACCAGGCACGAGGGCCAATACAGAAACACATACCACTATGACTTGACTAACTGAAAGCCTAAAGCCTACGGCTCTGTCTCTACTCAGAGACTAGGAGGCTAGTAACTCTGACACTACAGGAACTGAAACCGTAACTGTGATGGTTGACCAACCACTGTGGTCCACCTAACCTGAACTTAAATACATGACATAAAACACAAGCAACCAATAACAAAATATAATCACTTACTCCTGAGTACACCAGCAGCTGAACCCTATTCTCCAGCTATTACCAGATTGTGTACTCAGGATGTCAAAATAAAAGACATAGGTAACCCTCAACGCCCCCCAGTGGCCGCTGACCAGATGTCACAAACATAAATGTTTTGGAGGAAAATGTTTTATAATCCAGAACATTGTGATAACTTTTAAGGGGCCTGAATACTTTTGCAAGCCTCTGTTGACAATACTTTCAATGACGCTTGAAAGAAGAAAACATGTAGAAACAATAATTTCATGGGATAAAATGAAATAAAAATGTCTAGCAGTAAGTCACAGTCCTATACACTATGGTATTTTTAATTTGAGGAGAGGGGGGTCACTCTGGTGGCGATGAGGTGGGGCTAATAGCTGTAGTGTAGCTTTTTCCCAATTTTGGTACACACTGCATACAGCATCTTGGTTCTTTCCCCTCATATAAATTACAGGGTGGATAAGTGGGGAGTGAAATAAACTGCTTGAAAAAAAACTGCTATTTTTGTCTCTTGGGTGTGTGTCTGGGTATTGATCAGGGGGTTCAGTACCCCCAAGTATAATTGTTCCGCACCCATAGCTTCAGATTTATAATGATGTGTACGATTTTGATACTCTTTAAGCATGTTTATGCATTTTTAAGCATTGGTGATTTCATCAGATCTCAAAGTTGATCCCTGGTGATCCAAAAGTTGTCCAAAAAGCATAAGCTGATTTTTTCTTGGTGGGTAGGATGACCCCCTCTCGCGCCATCACTCAGTGTGAGCCCAGACATCACACAGCTGATGTTACATAAACATGTTGAAACTGTCCTTTGATGTTGGCAGCTTGAAAAGATGTGGTGGTGCTTAAAATGTTGTGGTAAAAATATCATATATTTGGAAAATACAAAATTAAAATTATTTAAGACTGTAGAGAACTCCAGAATACTTACAAAGACTTCTAAGATGGAAGGATGGATGGATGGATAGATGGATAGATAGATGATAGATAGATAGATAGATAGATAGATAGATAGATAGATAGATAGATAGATAGATAGATAGATAGATAGATAGACAGATAGACAGATGGACAGATGGACAGACGGACAGACAGACAGATAGACAGATAGATAGATAGATGATAGATAGATAGATAGATAGATAGATAGATAGATAGATAGATAGATAGGTAGATAGAGAGATAGATAGACATATAGATAGATTCTGCAACTGTGACTTACTCAGAACTGGTTAATAAAAAGGGATTTTTTTTGACCACTGTGGTCTGGAAATCTTTACTGTAGCTTCATTGCAAACAGACTTACCTTTACAGCTCACCTGAGGCTTCAGAACAGGCCGCTGGAGGAGTTTTACTGATTTATAGAGTGGCTTATGGAACGCACACATGTTCAGCAGGCATGGAGGACATGAGCAGCATGACTCCTGACGTTGGCTATAAGGGCTGAAGAATTTTCTCAAACAGCAAGATATTTATAAAGACATTCAATTTGGAATTTATTTTCACAACCAACGTCTACTCTGGCTTTCACAGCGATGTTCACGACAGCGTGTCTGAACTGTTACTCGCTCCAGCTCACTTTTTAAAAAGCAAGACTAATCAGCAGGAGGCGTGCAGACTACTGGA
>JBBJLR010134040.1:0-5000 GCA_037577145.1 Brachypetersius gabonensis | reverse complement strand
TAGAATCGTTGACTTGATAAATTGCAGAAACTTGATAAGCTGCAGTCTACGGACAGATAAGGCTTAAAAAGAGCTTACTAATGAACACTTAATGCCTTCTTGAAATTAAAACTTTGTTTTCCTCTAATTTTCTCAAACTAAACAGTGATAAAACAGAGGTCCTCCTTGCAGGCGCAAATCTACTCTCCTCAAAATTGATGTTTTTCCTTGACCATTAACAGTTCCAGAGGTGCTCAGTAGTTTAAAGGTTGATGTGGCCTAGTGGGTAACGCACTTGCCTGTGAACACGATGACCAGAAAGCTGAAGGTTCAAACCCCCCACTTTCTACCATTGTGTCCTTGAGCAAGACACTTAAATCTCAGTATCTCCTGGGGGACTGTCCCTGTAACTTATGATTGTAAGTTGTTCTGGATATAAGCGTCACCCAAGTGCCCTCTTTATCCTTCTTCTCAGGTTTGGAGCTTGGGTGTAATGCTCAACAATACACATTTCTTTAAAGTGCATATTACCTGATCTGGATATTTAAACCTTTGTCACATTAATGGTAGATTATATATACCCATACCCAGGGGCGCCAGAAGCATTTTTAATGTTTAAAGCAATTTAATCAGTCTATGCATGGAAGGGCGGGGCTTGGGGTTTGGTTGGGGAGGGTTGGGCGGTGTGGTGGATTGGGGGGGTGGGGATTGGTGCCCATGCAAAGTCTTGGTCATTGTCCAGGCGAAAAGGAATAAGGGGTTGTGTGCATGCAGAGTCTCGGCCATTTTCCAGGAAACAATAACTGATTTTGAAGAGTGAGGATTTACATTAACATTCTACGTTTGTCCGAATCTGCGAATGCTGATCTGCATAATACTGAGGGGTTTCAGTATATATATATTGTTCTTTGTATCTTTACTTATTGTTGATGTTTTATACTGTTGTGCTTGAGAGACACCATCGACGGGAATCAAATTTCTTCATTAGTGCTGCTCACACACTTGGCCACTAAACGCGATTCTGATTTTGATTCTGATTCTGAAATAGGCATCTCTAATTCCTTTGAAATGTTATTAACTCACATCCTGACAATACATGGTGAAACTACACCAAACAGAAACACTCCAACCTCTGGCCTGAAAGCTCCCCTGCCTTCACACACTCACTTCATCCCCGGAAAGACTTGTCAATAAGTTGATATTAAAGCAGCAGTGTTGGGAAACACTAAAATGTGCAGAGCAGGGAGGCCCATGGTGGCATTTACCATGGGAAAACCCTTATACACTTTGTTGATAGCAGTGGCCTATATTAACCTGTTTTTATTTCACATCATACTCCTAATGTAACATACCTGATTGAGACAAGGCCTTCAGGAGTGGATCCGATAAGAGCTTAAAGCTTTGCGAGAGCATCCACAGGAGTTAAACTAATTAAAGGAATACTCCAGTGTTTTTCAGCCTGATCCCTATCTGTGCAGCTCTATTATTGCTTCAGCATCTGTCCATTGGCTTCTATTATAAGAGTTTTAAGTCAACAGGTGTGTTTGGAGTACAGGGAAATGCATCAAAGTTATTGTCTGTGATAATCAACGGTACGAAGCAGATGAAACGGAAAAAATAACCATCTGTTCATCATCCAATCCTATGGCAGCATGTTGCAGGCCCACTCGACACAGCCACTTAAACCCAGGAAGCACTTGTTAATTAGTTGATTAGTTGGTTCAGGTGTGTTGGGACCACTGAAACTGTACAGAGTCAGTGGGCCTCCAGGATCAGGGCTGGGATACACCGTTCTAGAGCAATATTTTCCAGTTTAAAAAGTACTAGACTCAATTCTGATGATCTTGGAGGGAGGAATCTCCCAGAAAGTTCAACTGTTGTAGAGCGTACTTAATGGAAGGCTGTTTTGAGACGTGTGGCTTTCTGTTGCTTGTCTTGTGGGGCAGATACTATAGTTGATTTCGAAATCATATATATCCAGGGGTTGACATCATTTTTTTGCTCTAGTACCTTAATGAGTACCTACATTAATGAATTGGTACACACCCAAATTAAAAATTTTTCACCTTACCATGTGCGTTGGAACCATTAACACACCATCACCAGCTCGCCCCCCAACTGCCAAATGGTGCTAAACGTGCAAACTGACTTTTAACCTACATTACATTACAGGTCTAGTCACCCGCAGGGATTATTTGACACCAAAACTTTTAAATCAACATTGTAATATAATGTGTGTTTTCTTTCTCGCCACTAACTGGCCGTAATGAGTAAGGCGCGCTGGCAGAGCCACTCGGGGCAAGTTTCTGAGTTCAGGCTGTTTCTGTACTTTGTTTTTATGCCTGTCAAGTGAGAAAAAGAGTCTTGCCCAGATCCATTGAATGGAAAGGTGAGATCGTTTTAACTGCATCTCACTCAGCTGGTGATTTTCCTCACAGCATGACAGACAGAACTCAGATCTCGATGGTAACCCAGCATCACACAGGAGCTCCAAAGGTTTTTCCTGGACCACAGGGGACGATCACTCCTCTCTGGGCTGGTGAATGGGTCTCGTACTGGTCGGATCGTGAAGTCAAGGGGGCAGGTTGAGGCACACAGTGGTGGTAGTGCTGGGATCAGACCTGCTCTGACTGAATTTTGCTTGGTCCAGAAGCGAGGCTCCGAGGACCGACAGGAATCTTATTTTTAAACGTCATTATTATTGTTCTTTTTAAGGTTTTCCTTTCCTGAGTGGTGGTACTCAGAGATCCAGTATGACGTTCCTCAGATTAGGGACGCATTTGTGCAGTGAAGACTGAAAACTGGTGCGCATTTGTCGTACAACATACGCCAATTCTTGCTTGCGTACCGTTCATATCAATCCCTGTATACATCGTATGTAATACATGACATGAGTGTGGTTACGCCAAATATTCAGTAGTGTTCAAGCTCTTTGTTTGTCCTTGTTTCTTTAAATAGACATGCCCTGAAGGACAGTACTGAAAACCTGGGTTGCCTACAAAGACACCAGGACCTTTACCATGTATGGTTATGGGCTATCCTTGTACTGGAGTAGCCTAGTTGTTGGAGTTGACAACTGGTTTCACAACCATAGGAGCACGAGCCCAGGAGTGTAGAGACCCAACAACCACACGGGGTGGTCTGCTGTTTATTTTCTACCTTTATTTGGCAGAATAAAGGAAACTGCCTAAATCATTTTCTGTTGTATAGTTGATTTATTGGATTATCTTAGAAGTTTAAGTTATCTCCACAACAATAACTAACATTACTGCTAGAGAGCTAAATGTAAATCCTGTGAGCAAATGATCTAATCAGATGACAAAAATGAGGAGGACATAAAGCTAAAAGTATGTAAGTAAGTCAAGTGTATTTACACAGTGCCTGTCTCAGACAAGAGTCACAACGTGATGTACACAACAAGGAGAAAAAGCTAGATAAAACAGAATAATATCAAACAAAAGACAAAGCAAGGCAGTAAACGTTATCTAAAAGCCCTTTTAACCCAAAGTGTCTTCAGCTAAAAGCTAGAACTGACTAAGTCCCTGATGATCTGGGTATCCTACCTCACTTCGGCTTCCTTTCTCTTAATAAAGGATGAAGACACTCAAATTTTTAGGCCTATAGTTGCCAGGGTAGCAGTATGGATTTGGGTGGCATCACCAGGATTCCCAGTGGTGTATGGTGTTTTTGTGCTAGGCATGTTGCACAACACAACAAATAACACCAGGATTCTAGGCCAGATATGAAACCTTTTTAGGAGTTAAACCATTTGTTCTGTCATTATAGAAAAGTGGCCACTAATAGTCGTGTGTTAACACTCCAAAGCACACAGTGTGTGAACAGTGTGAAATTCTTTCTCTGTATTTAACCCCTTTAACCCATTCATTAAGTGCCACCAACAAGGGACGCAAGAGAGCAGTTTGTGGGGACTGTACCTTACTCAAGGGAACGTCAGTGATGACACTAGCAGTACTGGAATTCAAACCCACAACCTTCTCGTTGCAGGGGCATCTCCCTAACCAGCAGGACACCAGCTGCCCCAATGCATTACGTAAACATAAATATGTTCCTCTGTTTTGTCTTTTGGGAGTGTTTCATCAAAAAATATGGCTTTAAGCATGACCCGTGTGTGTGTGTGTGTGTGTGTGTGTGTTTGTATGTATGTATGTGTATAAGTGTGTGTGTGTGTGTACATGAGTGTATTGCCCTGTACAGTTGCTGTAGTCCTTTGATTCTACCAGGTGTCAGGACTCCGCCGGTGTGTGCGCTCAGCACAGAGGGAGCGTTTGCTGTGCTCACCAAGACATAACACACACGGCGCTCTGCCCCGCACTCGAAAAATGAGCGGCGTGATTTTATTTAACAGCTCATTTAACTCCCCTGTAAAGGACTTTCACTGCGCCCGTCAACTAACCCTGATGGGTGTTTCGCAAAAACACCCCCTGACAGATGAAAGACGGCGGAGACTAAACAAAACTCACACACACTCGAAGCTGCTGGCTCTCCGAACAGCAGGCCGTCAAAGACTTGAAGTTGCAGCAAAAACAGAGAAAGTTTGAAAGGATTTACTTGGGAGGTCATTGCGGTCGCTCTGCAGGGAGACAAACACATAATTTGTATTACCATGTAAAAATAAGTTTGGGGTGAGATGAGATGAGTTGAGAGAGAGAGAGAGAGAGAAAGAGAGAGACAGAGGGATAGAGAAAGAGAGAGAGAGAAAGAGAGAGAAAGAAAGAGAGAGATAGAAAGAGAGAGAGGGAAAGAGAAAGAGAAAGAGAGAGAGAGGGAAAGAGAAAGAGAGAGAGAGAGAGAGAAAGAAAAAGAGAAATAGAAAGAGAGAGAGAGAGAGAGAGAGAGAGAGAGAGAGAAAAAAAGAGAGATAGAAAGAGAGAGAGAGCGAGAGAGAGAAAGAGAGAGACAGAGACAGAGACAGAGAGAGAGAGAGAGAGAGACAGAGGGAAAGAGAAAGAGAGAGAGAGAGAGAGAGAGAGAGAGAGAGAGAGAGAGAGAGAGAGAGAAAG
>JBBJLR010134023.1:0-17122 GCA_037577145.1 Brachypetersius gabonensis | reverse complement strand
CTTCACGATCTTCAAGCGTCGCCTGAAGACCCACCTTTTCAAGGATCACTTTGGTGACTAACTACGTCCTACTGCTTACTTTATTTATTAAAAAAAAACTTGCGCTGTTCTTCTCTATGGCTTATGTATTGTTGGGTTGGGTGTTGGCCAATTATTATTTGACAGTTGTTGTACAGATGCTCTACTGCAGTATCCTGGTTAAATTGTTGACTCGAATTTAAGCTGTTTTCCAGGTAAGAAACAGTCCTGGACTTCTTAAGCATTGTACGTCACTCTGGATAAGAGCATCAGCCAAATGCCATAAATGCAAATGTAAATGGATCCGCCACGCTCCGTGTCTAACCCAGGCGACACTCGACCATCCCAACTGTCGCTTCGCATGGGCCTCCATCTAGGGAACAGAACACTGCGCCAGTACCCCACGTGTGACGGACCAGTTTCACTTAAACCAGCGAGGGAGAACGGGAGGGGTGCTCACACTTAGCCCGGGCAAAGTCTCATCATCTGCCTGGGACTGCTGTGGAAAGGAGTATTCGCCGACGGACGCCTTAAACCTGGCGGCTGCCTGTGGTCCATATCGCTCCACGTGCGCCAACTCCAGCGCTTCTCGGTGGCGCCGTTTCCTCACAGGCACGTCCCTAGTCGCAACTCCTTTCCCTGCTTACAATACTCGAACTGGTCCTGCTCGCAGCCTGGCGCATTCACTCTCTGGTGGGCTGCTTGTCCGTGTGCCCCAGCGCTACGCCACTCTTTTCCATGGCCACTGCTTCACCACTGCTCCTCCTCCTCTGCGCTGCCATGTCCTCTTTTTCGCTCCCATATTTTAAGTCCCAGGCTCCGCCCACAAAGCGCTCTCACTGGCCATACAGCTAGATTGATGTCAGGTTTACACTTAGTCATTTCACAGGGAGTATCCGTAGAAATAAATAACACCTGTGAAAAGACTAATAATAGATGCAAACAGTGATTCACTACAAAACAGAAAATACACAGCAATTTACTCACAAAAAATAAAACCTCACACAATACACTGTATCACACATAGTTGTGTATGACAGCTCTATCCCAGTACACTTGCTCATATTGGCCAGTTCATGTGGCTTAAAGTTCAGAGCAGGACGTTGTTTAATATCCATATTTTGAAGACAGTGATGAAGATACTCTGGCGATACATTGTTACGGACTGTAACCTCAAAGTTACAGTGGCAGCAGGTAACAGTGACTTCAGGAGATGACATGTTGCGTTAGTTGCTAGGTAACACAGACATAAAAGTCGATCATCGATGTTAGATCGCTTATTTAGGATTCGTAATTTGAGATAAGATAGAATTACTAAATCCAGTTAGGATTTGCTTCTGTAATACAAAATAAAAAAAAAACCTTGTTAAATCGTCCTATCTTAAATCTTCCTATCTTAACTTTATGCTTAAGATAGGAAGTTTCTGTAATACGGCCTCAGACGTCCAAAGTTGTCACCTCTGGTACCTGACGACATGTCCAACTGTCCTGAGTTTTGATTAGGTGTATTGTGTTTATGAAATTTGTTTCTTGTAATTGGCTGTCTGGGTATGTATATGATTTTGTTTAAAGTTCAGCCGACAAAGGAGCTCCATTCTGCCTCAACTCGGGTTTGTGTATTTTGTGTGAAAAGTCTAACTGAATGCCTGTGTCTTTAGAAGGTTGGGACTTTGATGTGTGTGAAGCAGTGGCGGTTTCTATGAGACTACAGGTGAAACATGTTTCACCAAGAAAAATAATATATAAAAAAACATCATAACTATCACTTTTTATTGGTGTGAAGCTCATAAAACGCTCATAAAAATAAGGATGCCCTCTTAATTTCAGCTCCTCAATAGCATTACAGTTGTATACGGCTCTGGTCAAAAATGTGAAACAGCGCCGCCCCCAACCGCGGTGAAGCAGAGAATAGCATGCCCATTCATTTCAATGTATATCTTTTCAGACCCCGGTGGCTCTTGGGTTTTTGAGGTTTCAGTGGACTCTAATGGTAAATAAGCCTCACCCCCAAACAAGCGACTGCCTGCTGTGACAGGGTAATTCTCCACTTCAAAATGTGGCCAATTACCACCATGTCTTGAGCACTGATCTTGTGTGTGAGAAAGAAGCTACATATATAACAAAATGTGTAACATATTACTTACTAATATTTATTTGTAACATTTCTTTTTGGTTTATATTTTATTATTTGTCTATGAGGGCACAGAAGGAAGGGCATTAGCTTGTTAGCTTGACCTCTTGCTGGTGATCCCCACCACCAACCAGCCAAGCTGTGTACTGGTGAAATCCTTGGTATAAAAATCCCTGCTGGTATGACAGAGTGATTAACAACATCACCAGGGGAGTATTCCATGAAACAGGATTAAGGGAAAGTCTGTCTTATTTCCAAGGGTAAGTAATAGAAAGTAGGCCCGACTTTCTCATAATCATTGAATACCCCCCAGGAGGGTAGAGGTTAGAGAAAGAGATTAGATATGTTTTCTTGGGATTTCAATATATTGTTAATTATGTACTGTTAAAATAAAATAAACAGTGTTAACAATTTAACACTAACTATGAGGAGATTGAGTGAAGAGCAGGAGAGCGAGGATACATCAAAATGTGGGGCAGCAAAAACAGAACTTGGGGGTGAAGTACTTAGGGCAAGAAAATCAAGCTGCCCAGGGTGCACGGCGAGGTATTGAGTTGATTTTGGGGAGCCCGACAGGGATGAAAGGTGTTTTGTTTCAGCAAAAATATTGACCAGAAGTTTCTTCATGATACTTCTCAAAAGTCCGTTCCTGCAAGTGTGTCTTTTTAGTCAGGTTGGCATGACAAAAGTGTTTAACACAGATATTGAATGACTGAAATATTTGCAAATATACTGTCAGATTCCAGATACAGCTTAGATGATAGCTGTGAAACAGTTTATGCTAGGCTTGACAAGTTTTTCTGAATAAAAAATTCTTTACAAACAACCAAATTATCTACATTTACAAAACATTTATTTCAAATTATGATTATTTATGTATGTGTGAAAGGGCATTATCAGGTCACCACAATGGTAAAGTAATTACTGTCATTTCAGACCTGCCCAATTTCAGTTAGCCACATAAAGTGCACTTTTCGGACACGGCTTTGGACATTAACTTAGCATTTTAACCTTGAATCTCAATGTCATGAAGGGACTGTAAACAATATACATAGCAATTTCACCTGACATTTTTTTCCAATGTTCTGCAAAGATTGTACTAGAAAGAGTAACTACAGGTGAACTCATTCATGGTTGGAGAATAGATAGGTCAACTGATCACTGGTTTCTCAATGTAGTACTAGACATTTATTTCAGTAGTCTTTTGTACCTCTTTGAAAAACAGAAGTGTGTCCACAAACACATTGTGGGTGCCCTCCTTTCCAGATGCAATCACGCGAATTCTTTGTTCCACAGCGTCATAGAAAAACTGCTCAAACACCACTGTCTTTCCCTCAGGGTACACCTGCACAAGACCAAAGTTCAAGAGGTCATATCTCATTGACATCACAGTTAGCAAATTAGCATGGAGCTATGCATCAAGTGATGACCTCCACAAGTGATAGGACCACTGACATACCACGGTTAACTTTCCTTCAAGGTATGGTGGAGCCTCTACATGGAGGAAAGAGGAACAGGAAGAAGTTATGAAACATTTATCAGGACAGTACTAATGATGTCCAGGGTTAAAAACATCAAACCATTCTCATCAGAATTTCAAATGTACATTTTGTTAAAAGCTGTTGCCAAAGGACAATCATATTTCTGGTGTTAATAGCTTCTTTTTTTTTTTTTTAAATTGATCAAGGCATTGATCAGTGGGTCACTGGTAGCACACGTATGTGCATAAAACCATTGGAAAATTTTGCACACAACTGCGTTAATTAAAAGACATCAAAAGGCTGAAATAAGAATATTATTTATGATAAATGGTATGTTATCTGTTAAGACTGATTGCAAGGGCGTATTCATGCATCTTGTTAAACCTGTAACTTGAACTGTGCTCCATTATTGCTAAAACAAAGGCTGACAAGAGCCTGCTCTTGTTGGACTTACTGCAGGGTTGGGGCTTCTGAGTGAGGATGCTGAGCACCATGCTCAGGGTGACCATCAGAAGAAAGAGGGTTCGCATGCTTCCAGGTGGGATTCAGCTGAATGGAGGAAATGCAGCAGCAGTAGACCTATGACTGTGTCCTCAACGCTGAACTGATTTATACCGCCCAAATCAGCTCCATTCCTGTACTTTCCACGTTTTCTCTCTCACTTTCACATTGGCCAATTTACTACAGCCTGGCTTAGGCCCTGGATGTAATACGGTGAGCTGATTATTGACAGTGAGCTGATTATTGTGTTGAAATATGTAAACAGCTTCCGATAGAGAAACAGAAAGAGCTGCTGAAATGTCCACACACATTTCTTCCCAGATTCCACATAAACCTTTCAAGCAGAATGAAATCCAAGTAGAGGCATAACTTCTGATTACATGTTGAAGCATGTTACATTTGTTTGCACATTTTTTTCTTTGATATATCTGTGTGCATCTCACTGCATATTACTGGCAGGTGCATACAAGGAATTACAGATGGCAGCAGATAAAGTCTGAACTGGAGTGACCAGTCCAAAGGGTCACAAGAGAGCAATGTTGAATCCTTTTTTATTTTACTAAGGGACAAAGTTCAATGGCAAGTGCCAGTCACATGATTGTTGACAACCATGTTTTGTTGACATGTTTATCCAACAGTCTAACTATAAAGGACTGTACATGGGTCTTTCATTACTCAAGATTTTAACTAGATACCATACATTCGTTTAATAGGAGTTATTTAAAGAATTGTGACTCTTCAACTTTTAATAACTTAGGTAAACTATTAAATAGTATACCACAAGCAGTTAATGTTAATATTGTGTGTACTGAAACATATTGCATCAAATTATGAGCTGTTTGATGCTGGATATACAAATCCGCCATGTTTTGTATTTGTAGAATTTGTGTTTTTTCCATACACCCACACTATTGTACTATGTTTGCTGTTGTTTTGGAAATAAAGCTTCAGTATTAATGCTGTTCATCTTAGTGGTGTGAACGAAATGACTTACTCTGGGAGACACAGCAGGAAGAACCAAACTAGAACTTGCCAAACATTCTTGAATAGTGATTGTACTGGTAAAGTATCTGTAGGTCAAGAGCCTCCAGTTAAATATATAATCTCTCTCTCTCTTCCTGGAGATAATGCCAGCCTACAAGCTGGACTATCACAGCTACTTTTTACTGCAGCCAAAGTTCAGGATTTATGCCACCTAGTTCAGCCTCTCATTCTCTTATAACCTGTTATTGACCTAGCTAAGTTTCAAAAGTTTTTGCTCTTAACTATTTTAAGTGCATTGAACCAAAAGAAGAATGGAACAATTCTGTCTTGAAAATTTAATTTGCTCTTCTTCTTGCAAGAGGAAATGGAAGAGTTTAGCAAACAACCAGAGTAACTTTTGATTGAGTTTTGTCAAGTGAGTTAAATTAGTTTTTTCTGCCTTTCACTTTACTAGGCCTATTGATGGCTTTTTGGTCATTGTTTAGAGGACCACACAGATGCATGCATGTAATATAAGCATGGAATGCAAGATGTTGCACAATCTGCTACCATGGGCTATGAATGAGAAATACCGATCTACAACATTCTTATCACTTCATTACAAAAAGAGCCACATGGACTATGCTGTTACTTTTGCATAACTAAACCCTCCCTTGGAAATATCATTGCAAATTTAAGATAGAAATGTCTGGATCATTAAAAGGTGGGACAATGTACGAAAATATAATTTTACAAAAATCTGCAGTCAGTCTATACTTCCTGCTGCTCATGTTTCTAATTCCTATAAACTAAAGTGCTGTCTGGTCTGGGACTGTTTCTTTTTCACTGAATAATTTTAATGAAGAAAGTTTGACTTGTGTCATGCGCCAAACCTGAGGAAAGAGTTCCATAGTCATAGAAATACACAGAACATAGAGTTACCTAGTTATAGAGTTCACACATAACGTAGAGTTACCTAGTTATAGAGTTCCATACCACATAGTTTCCCAGTCATATAGGTCAATAGAACATAAAGTTCTTAGTCTTACAGTTATCTTGTCATAGATTTGCACAGAGCATAGAGTTCCCTAGTCATAGAGGTCTACAGAACATACTTTCCAAATTAGAGAGCTCAACAGTTACTTAGTTGTATAGTTCCACAGAACATAAAGTTAACTAGCCACAGAGTTGCACAAAACACAGTTCATTAGCCAAAGAGTTCCAGAGAACATAGCGTAACCTAGATAGCATTACACAGAGCACAAAGCAACCCAGTCATAGGATTGCACAGAATATCGAATTCCATTGACAGAGATTTACATAGAACATATAGTTCCCCAGTGATAGGGATATCTTGTGATAGATTTGCCCAAAACATGAGCTTGTTCACTCCATAGTGTTTGCTACATAAGTGGCTAGCTAGTGAACAAGGGGAGAGGTTTAGTTAATTTCGGACACTCGTATGTTACGTTTAGCTGTTGCTTAAAAAGTGCTCCGGATCTTGGCAATTTATCTCTGTCGCATAAACACACGTCTTGTCTCTCTAGTTCAGACACTGCCTGAACATGAGGCAGGACATGGTGGACATAGTGACAGATAGATCCATTCAGGGGGGAACTACCAGAGCTGGACTGGCAATCGGGTATACCGGGCATTTGCAAAATCCGGTCTGCCGGCCCGGATCGCATCCCACAAGCACCCCCAGACCGTGGCTCAAAACGCCAAGTCCAGTCCTGGGTACTACTGTTCTGCGCGGAGAGAGAGAGAGAGAAAGAAAGTGCAAGTGTGGCTGAATCGCCTCTGTTTGAAGTCTCTCCTCCCTGAGCCTCGCTCCACTTCTTGACTGTCACGCGATACCAGTAGTGTCTGAAAAGTGCACTCGTTCACTATGTAGGGTACGGTAAAAGAAACCTGCAGTGCATGATGGTATATGTGTATTCATGTAGTGTACAGTGTCTGAACACTAGATTGTGGGGTGTCGCGCAGCGATATGGCTGGACAGAGTTATTGAATTCTATAGAACACCTAGTCATCTAGTCATAGAGTTCAACAGAACATAAAGATCCTGAGTGAATTTTACAACTTAACCCCACATTACAGTAGAGAGAGTTTGAGCTTCAGAGAGGCCAGTCTCTGCTGGAGGGATGAGGAGTGATGAGATTAGGTCAGGAGTATAAGTCATCACAACAGTAAACAAAAAAGGGCTCAGAGTCGAAACCTGGAATCAAATGGAATGGTTTGTTTTAGATATCTAATGGTGTTTAAACGTGTTTACAGTTTTGTTTCAAGTTTGTGTTTAAAGCTTTGCTTTAGTATTGTTTTACATTTGAAATTATCATCATTAGTATGACTACAGTTTACTATTCTGTTGACTGATCCTGTGGAAAACCGTGGATTACTGTGTCAGTATCTCACATCTTCTGGGAGTCTTGCTGCAATTCTGTGGATTGATCAACTGAGTTGATTAACAGTGCGGACTGTTCGAATCTCGCTGTTCCTGAACTAGAGAATCTGCACTCTCCGTCCTGTGGAACTGTTATTTGGGTAAGTCCCTTGCTTAATTGTCAGTGAGTGAGTTTATTGCTTCAATAGAGCTGTTACACCTATAGACTCGGCTACATCCGTCGCCAGCCCGTAGGATTGTAAGGATTCTCATTGGTTTACAACTGTTGGCTAACATGCTAGACTGTTAGGATGTGGGTTCGGTGCTTCAGCCATACCTTGCTGTTTCTGTGGATGGCGACGTAAAGGGCTAAGTTAGGCTGAGGATGTGGCTTCCAACGTTGCTGCTTTACTGGTTCCTTGTATAGGAACTTGGGATTCTTTACTGCAGTCCTAATGAATCGCAGTATTCACAAAGACTATTGAAACCCGTAATTATAGAGTTTCTCAACAGCCTGCGTGAAAACTTCTATAATCTTCCAGACACTCTCTGAGAGAACGAACATCTTGGCATCCTGCATTGCTCTAAGTATAACCATAGGAGTTCTGGCCAAAAGTTCACCCGAACAACACTGACTTTCAGTAGAATTGGGCATGAAACAGTTGTACTCACAGCAACCAGATCATTAAACAGAGAAACTCTGATTTTAGGAACCTGTGCCCCATAACCTTTAAAAACATCCCTCAAAATAACTCTACTACTATGATGCATCTTTTACTTTATTTAATGTCTGATCTTTAAACAACAAAGCATCTTTTGTTAATGATGTAATAACTGACATGGATGTGGACTAATGTGCTTGGTAGAAACCTGACAGATATCAAATGTATTTAGTACATTAACTGAAGCTACCCCTCCTGGATATAAATTCATTGATAAGATAATCTTGGCATGAGCTGTGCTCTACCCTTACTGTTTCAAGTTTGTGTGTGTGCAGGAGTTTTCATCCAGGTTCACTAGTAGTCTCCCTTTACTTTTCCTACTTATCTACAAGCCTCCCGAAGCATCCTCTATTTTTATTAATGAGTTTGATTATAATGAGCTGCTCTCATCTGTCCTTTGTACTTATCAGTTTTGGTCCTAGGTGATTTTAATATATATGTTGACTCTAACAGCTGAAAACTTTCTTACGCACACCAAGAAAGTTGGTGTGATTTGGTCACGCACACCAAATCATGTGACGTCACGAGGTCTAGGAAATGACTCATGTCTAATGTATATAAACAGAAAACATGGTTTCCCCTGCACACAGACATTGAAATTACATGCTTCAAGCCCAGGTGTCAACAATACCGTGAGTACTGCTCTCTTGAGCCTTTTTCTTACATTATCTGTGTGTGTTTTGAACTTGGTTTCCTTGGTGGAAATCCTAACCCCTTCCTGGAGCATTCATAGATTAACTGCATGATTAACCAGCTCTGTCTCTCTTATCTCAAGCTCATTCGTCACGCTACAAGCTGGGCACATACACCCCCATTCAGGTCTACTCCATGACAGAATGTTTGTGTTCCTGAGCGCAGCTGACGTGAATCACCTCTGGGACATGCTTAATGAGCAGGCGGCCGAGATAGTTGCTCTGAAGCAGGAGGTGGTGAACTTATGCACGGAGATTTACATTTACATTTACGGGATTTATCAGACGCTTTTATCCAAAGCGACTTCCATTCCTTAACTACAGGGGACAGTCTCCCTGGAGCAACTTGGGGTTAAGGGTCTTGCTCAGGGACCCAGTGGTGGTGTGCTGAAAGTAGGATTCGAACCCATGACCTCTTGCACCAGAGGGAAGTATCCTACCACTATCGGTATCATAGCCTGGATTCGGGGGGGGCTGGTAATTTTTCCGATCGTAAATTCGTTGCCCAACTGGGGATCAAAAAAGAGGTGTTAACCCAGCCTGTACACATCACAGCCATTGACGGTTGCCCCCTTTCCAACAGTCCCATCACGCACTGCACTCAACCTGCTCAACTTGCCATCGAAGATCACACCGAATCCATCCAATTCTACCTCATCAACCTGAAGAAAGACGGGGGCCTCCAACCTTGTGTTGACTATCGGGGGGCTAAATAATATCACCATCAAGAACCATCACCCACTCCCACTCACCAACACCGCCCTGTGCTCTCTCTCTGGTGCCAAGGTCTTCACCAAACTAGACCTTCGGAGTGCCTACAACCTGGTTCGCATCAGAGAGGGAGAAGAGTGCAAAACAGCCTTCATAACGCCCATCTGCCTTCCAACAGTTCATCAATGACGTTCTCTGTTGGGTCGTTGGTGCTTTGCCTACTTAGATGACATCTTGATATACTCAAAGACCATAGAGGAGCATACCCAACATGTCAGGGCAGTGTCAAAGAGGTTGCTGGTCCATCAACTGTTCTGCAAGTTGGAGAAATGTGCATTCCACCAGCACACCAACATATTCCTGGGTTTTGTAGTCTCCTCCCAGGGTGTGGCCATGAATCCTCAGAAGCTGGAGGCTGTGCGTTTGTAGCCCCTACCCACTTCACTTAAGCAGCTGCAATGTTTTCTGGGGTTTGTCAACTTCTACCGGCGATTTATCCAGGGCTTCAATTAAGTTGCGGCGCCTCTTACTGCACTCACCAAACCCAGACGCGGACCTTTTCATCTCAACTCTGAAGCCATCTCGGCATTCCACCATCTCTGTTGTCTCTTCACTATGGCACCCATTTTTCTCCAACCAGACATTACCAAACCATTCGTTGTCGAGGTGGATGCCTCCAATGTGGGCGTAGGAGCAATCCTCTCGCAGCAGAGTCCAGACCGTAATTTACATCCATGTGGTTATTTCTCCAGGAAATTCAATCCCACGCAGCAACATTATGGGGTAGGGGACTGTGAAGTGGGCTCTGGAAGAATGGAGTCACTGGCTCTGAAGAATGCCAAACAGCTCAACCCCAGGAAGGCACGGTGGGCTCAGTTCTTTGAACCATTTCAATTTAACATCACCTACCATCCGGAACCCCAGAACATCAAGGCTGATGCTCTCTCATGACAACACCAGGCCAAGAGCCCCCGGACAGAACACGCGCCTGTCCTGCCATCACATCTAATCCTGGCTCCTCTCCGGTGGGGGCTGGAAGGCAGGGACCTTGGAACAGTCCTTGGACACCCCTCCAGCGGATACTCCCATGGGGAGACTATATGTTCTAGCCTTGGTGTGACAGAAGGCACTCCAATGGGCCCATTCATCGGCCATGGCTGGCCATCCGGGCTTTCACAGAAGCCTATCACTCCTTCAGAGAGCCTTCTGGTGGCCAACTATTTGGAAAGATGTACAGAAGTACAGTCTGTGCCCGTGCAAAAAAACCTCACGGTTCATTGGTCCCTACAAAATCACCCACCGGATCAACCCTGTCACCTTCCGGCTCCTACTGCATGCCTGTTTTAAAATACATCCCATTTTTCATGCCTCACAACTCAAACCTTGTTTTGTTTCTTCTCTGTCTCCCCAGGCTCCGGCTCCCCCTCTGCCTAGGTTCATCAACGGTGGTCCCTTCTACACTGTCCGTCAGATCCTGGATTCGATGCAGTGGCCATGGCACCAGTACCTCATTGACTGGGAGGGCTATGGTCTGGAAGAGCGGTCCTGGGTTCCTGGTCGGTTTATCCTGGATCCAGATCTCATCCGGAACTACCATCTTCGGGTATCCTCTCAGCCGGGTCCGTCTACTGCTGGTCCTGGAGTGGGGGGCATTGTCACACACACCAGATCATGTGACATCACAAGGTCTAGGAATTGACTCTAAGGTATATAAATAGGAAACATGGTTTCCCCTGCACACAAACATTGACACAGACACACATGCTTCAAGCCTAGGTGTCACCCTTAACTCTATGGTACCATGAGTACTGCTCTCTCAAGCCTTTTTCTTACTTTTTCTGTGTGCATTGTGAACGTGGTTTCCTTGGTGGAAATCCTAACTCCTTCCTGGAGCGTTCATAGACTAACTGCGTAATTAACCAGCTCTCTCGTGTCTCTTATGTCTGAAGGTCATCCGTCACGCTACAAGCTGGGCACATACACCTTCATTCAGGTCTACTCTGTGACACAGGCTCATGTAAGGGACATTACATTTGGAATAAAAATGTATTTTATTCAATATTGGTAAGGGAAAAGTCAATTTGAAGATCTCCACCAGATCTCTCACCTCTATTTTCATTAATTTAGTAATTAATGATTAATAACCACTTGATTAACAAATTATCAACTAGGGTCTTATATCAAAGCAAGGCCTATATCAGATACCAGCTTGAAGAAAATTGGGGTCACTTGATCACAATTTTAAACACATTTATTGACTAACAGAAGACAACATAAAACAAACATTACACACAACACAACGAGGGACTAAGGAAGGTGTGATTGATGTTGCTAGAGTTATGGTAAATGATTCATCTATCTCTGACCAGCAAGTTTCATAAAAATACGAGAACAGCCCAATCTCACAAGAACAGTTCAACCGTATGTTCGTCCTTGCACCTAAGCTCATCAAAATGAAAGAAGGAAGGGTCCACCATGGAGTGGAGGAGCCGAAAGACTAAGGGATTGGTCTCTCTTCCTGGTGCTCTCTCAAAAACTGGTCAATGGTCTGTCCATTTAATGCTGGCTGGAAATGACTTCGGACCCCGACATCTTCCAGCCAATCAGAGACACCCCCCATCCCCTTTCCTGATGATAAGCCTTTATTTGTCACATACACAGTTACATGCAGTGAAATTGGACCCCTCTGACTATACATACACAAACTTCACACTTTGTGGGGACAGTTCAAACAAGAGGTAGAAAGGGAAAAAAAAGAAATAAAGTCGAAAACATGAGGAAAGAGGAGGAGAGAAAAAGAGCCCCCCTAGACTGTCCTTCATAGGGCAGTCTGGGAACAGGGGAAAAAACACCTCAGCAACAAAGCACATAAACACACAAAAAAATACATGAGACATGATCAGCAAAGGGGAGGGGTAGGGGAGTGGAGAAAATTGGATATAGGCAAACAGCCATCTGGTCCTGCTGCTGAAAAAGCACTGGTCACAGACCCGGCCACCCAACTGGAGGAAAAAAGCAGCAAAGGCTTGGGATGGGGGAAGGTGCAGTGATTATATATCTGTAGCTGTGTAAGTCTGTATGTGTGTGAGTGTGTGTGAATGATGTGTAACCTGAGAGGTACCTGGGGGGATGGGGGTCATCTCCGTGGCTCCAATCTTTTTCTTTTGATAAGAAATTGTTTGGGCCGCAGCATAAAGTTCATAACTTTAGAACAGTTCATGGCTGAGTATTTAAACTTGACATTTTGATTTGGCCACTATTAGAGGTTCACACAGACACTAAACATGCTATACCTTCAACAAATATTTCACAGATTGTGGCTTGACTTACAAACTCATAAGTTTCAATTACAACCATACTTCTGAAAATCAACTCTTCCAATGACTGAATATATTGTTGTTACAATGCCTTCAAGTAATGGAAGCAATTCCCAACTTTACATCTTTAAATTCAATTTCTCTAGTTACACACAATAAAATGTCTGTGCCTCTTTTGTTCTCTTGGTGCCATTCAGCTTGTGTGTATGTGTGTGAGGGGGGGGTTTGCTGGCTGCTGGGTCTTTGACACTTGAACTATGGTTCACACATGAACTATGTAGAGTGAAAACTAACTTGAGCGACTAAGCAGAAGAACTGAACTTTGTAGTGGCCCACCTCAACACACACAGGTGTTGAGGAAGATCAGAGGAACACATAAAAGTGACAAAAATGTTTCTTTGGAGTGATGCCACCGACCCATCACTTTTGGTTCCTGATTGTTTTTTTTTGTAAATGAAAGTGCGAGCATGACACACACACTGGTCCTGTGAGAAACACAAGTTGTCAGAAATCAAATGTATCACTGGGAATATTAACAGGAAATGGGTAGATCTTCCTCACCCCAGCAATCATCTCAAGTTTATATGAGTACTCTCGCTGTTCATTACTTACCTGTGTGTGTTTGTTAATGTTGGTTCAGTTGGGAATTTTTTCTCTTTTTGGGAGCATTCACAGAGCAAAGTGTGGGATTCTACCCTACCCTTTTGCTTCTGTCTGCATCTTGATATCGCCATCATGCTACAAGGGCGAAATCCAGTTTAGGTGTGTGTTTGTTGCTTCTACATCTCTGTGTCAGAATGTCTGAGCCTGTACTGGTAAACCCAGCGGACTGAGGCCAACATCGGTTGACTTGGTAAATCAGCACGGTGTCAAGATTGGTAATCTCCAGCAGGAGGTGTCTGAGCTACATGCTCAGGTCTCCACCTGGCAAAGAACCCAATCCGACCACTGTGTTGAGGTTCCCGCATCCCAATCTGTGGTCCAACTCCTACTCCCTCCTTCACTTGCCCTAATTTACCCAAGATGTCCTTACCTGATAAATGGAAGAGTGTAGACTGGAAGCGCAAAGTCTTCGTGACTAATCTTGATTTCCTCTTCGAGTTTCAGCCATATCCGATGGACTAAAATAGGATCGCGCTTTTCATCTCCCTCCTCATGGAGCAGGCAGCTGAGTGGGCTGCGGCGGTCTTGAGGTTGGATCTGGATGCCTGCTACTCATATCCTGAGTTCATGAATAAGCTCAAGGCCACCTTCCAACATCCTGTTAAGGAGGTGGAGATTTATACTTGTCTGTACCACCTGCAGCAGGGAGACCATTTTGTGAGCCGTTACACCATAGTGTTTCACACCCTGGCTGTGCAGATGGTGTGGCGGAGCTCTGCACTCCAAACGACCTTCTACGAGGGGTTGGCTCCATGACTGAAGGATGTACTGTCTGGATGAGAGTCCCTGGAGGGCATTATTCAACTATACATGCATGATGAACTTATGGGCTCCCGTCCGAGGCCAATTCCTCGTGCCCTGCCGCTAGCAAGCTCCAAGCCAGCTTCCAGCCTTCCAAGACCCCTTTCTTCTCACCACCGAAGCTATAGGAGCCTTTCATCACCTCCTTTTTCACCTCTGCACCCATCCTACTTCACCCAGACTCTGCCAAGCCATTTGTTATAAAGGTGAAAGCCTCTGATGTGGGCATAAGAGCTGTCCTTGTTAAAGTTTAAAACGCCTCCACATAATAAAAAATTAGTTGACAACTTTTTGAAAACTTTTAAAAGCAAGATTAGAAATTTTGTTTTGTGTGTGGGAAAAAAAACTTTAAACTTTAATAAAGATTCACCTTAATACTTCTGATCAATTGAAAACAAAGGAGGCATTTCTTTGGCATAGCTTATGATTTAGATGTGTAACATGGTGTACCAATCAATGCAGAGTGTTCTTAGGTCAGAAGGTCATGCAGCATGAACCTGACTAAGGGTGAATTTTTTAGGAAAGAAAAATGTGCAGACACAAGAAAGCTGATCAGAAGGGACTTTCCATATAAGTTCAGTAGACAGTTAGTCTGTGCTCATGGCCATAAAATAATTACATGCACAGCTTTTGCAGCTTAAAAAAGGAGCGTTACCTTAAGGGGAAGAGTGGTGCTGAGTAAGTAATATCTGATCTATTGGGGAAATAGTTAGGAAGCAGAAGTGGAGTTTTGAATGTTTAATGTTTAACACATACTCTTATTGGCGAGAAGCCAAGAGTGGGTGTTACCTTCTTCAGAACCAAATTTGAGGAATCTGCATCTAACCCCCACAAGCTCTTTGCCACCTTTTCATCACTTCTCAAATCTCCTTCTCTCCCTGCATCTCTAGACCTTCATAGAGAAGATTAACAATATTCAGGTCCTTTCCTCCTACCACCAGTGTATAACCATCAACTTGTTTCTGATGACCAGTGGTACCAGGTAGTATGGCAAGGCATCCAGTCAGCTCTGTGTAGATTATCCACTGGTGTCCCACAGGGCTCGGTCCGAGGACCACTTCTCTTTTCTCTGTATACTGGTTCTTTTGGGGATGTAATAACATCACATGCTTTTTCCTACCACCTCTACTCCGATGATACACAATTAATTCTCTCTTTCCCTTCCAATGATGACTAGTCCTCAACCTGCATCTCAGACTGTCTGGCCGACATTGCTTCTTGGTTGGCGGCCCACCACCTCAAACTGAATCCCAGCAAGACCAAGCTCATCTTCATCAAAGGGAGTCCTTCACCAAGCCACGATCTCATTGATTCCATTGAGAACTCGGTTATCATCTCACCTAAGAAAGTTAGAAATCTTGGTGTTACGCTAGATGAAGATTTGTCTTTCTCACCACATGATGACTAGATCTCTAGAACATGCAGATACCTTCTCTACAACATCTATAGAATCTGACCCTTCCTCACCACGAAAGCTAAACAGATTCTCGTCCAGTCCCTGGTCATCTCCAAATTGGACTACTCCAACTCTCTGCTGGCTGGACTTCCACAGAATGTAACTAAACAACTTCAGCTGATTCAGAATGCAGCTGCCAGTCACATTTACTAAGGGACGTTCACTGGCTCCCTGTGGCTATTTGTGTTAAGTTCAAGTCCTTAACACTTGCACCCCCATACATGACAGCACTGATCAAACTATGTGTCGCTTCTCGTCCTCTCAGGGCTTCAAGCACGGCTCGTCTCGAGCCTCCTCTGCTCAAAAGAAGAGGGAGACATGCATCGAGACTCATCGAGACTTTGATTTTGATTTCACAGCTTTTGTCATCTGCTGGGCTAGGCAGTGACAGTATCATGTATGTCATTCTACTATGATCATACAATGGTTTATTAAAGCAACATATTTTTTTTATTAATGTTCTCTGGATAAACACTTATATTCCTGTATTTAATAGAAAATGAACACCCTCTGCATAGTTTAATGAAATAGACAGAATAGATTTCTATAACACATATCCAGACACACTGTATTATATTGCTGGTTGCAGAGTTTTATGAGGAATGTAGGGCTAAATCCATCAAACATTTTTTGGTAAGGGATAATCAAATCATCTGTTAAATCATTAGTATGTTTTATAGCTTTAATAGCAATTAAAGCAAAAGCAAGAACATTTTGTAAACATTCAGACCAGACTATTGTCAGGAGAACAGAAAGCAATGCAGATTTACTCAGAAAACATGCAAGTGAAGTATTTTTCAGAACTTTTCAGCAACTGTTGCACTGTGTAAAATTATCTGACCCTCAACATTTCCAGCTGCCTGGTTTCTTTTTTGTTGAAAAAAAGAATGATAGCCTCTACCCTGCTTTGATTGTTTGAAAACAATGCTTGAAAAACTGCTACTGTTTTCAGAAAACCTGACCTCCCAAGTGCATATAATTTGATCCATATAAGGGAGGGTGATGAATGGAAGACTGCTTTTATCACCACTAGAGAGCACTGTGAGTTCGGTTTAGCTAATGCTTCGTCTGTGTTCCAATCATTCATAGATGAGATCTTCTGAAACATGTTGGACATGTTTGTATTGATTTACATTAACAACACATTCTTTTCCCCGGATACTCCTTTTCATTTTGACCATGTCAGACTGGTCCTTCAAAAGTTATAGGAGAATAAACTTTACAGAAAGGGAGAGAAATTTGAAACTACTACATACCAGCCTTTGTTTGTGGGTGAATATTGA